>JALPQI010001307.1:0-127488 GCA_025490895.1 Thaumatotibia leucotreta | reverse complement strand
TGGAGTCCCCGCCCTCGGAGTCGGAGGAGGAGGAGGAGCCCACGCCGGCGGGCGCGCTAGCCGCCGCCGACGTCATGAGCCGGTTCCGCGTCACCGACTTCGACTGTATCGAGACCGAGGTGCAGGACGGGCCGCGAGTCGGTGAGGCTTCTAGATTGTTCTTTATAGGGCTTCTAGATTGTTCTAGAGGGAGGCTTCTAGACTGTTTTATAGAGAGGGCTTCTAGACTGTTCCATAGGGAGGGCTTCTAGACTGTTCTATAGCTGCGTCTGTCAGATGAGGGCAGGACGGGCCAATCGTCGGTGAGGCTTCTAGACTGTTCTTTATAGGGCTTCTAGATTGTTATAGAGGGAGGCTTCTAGATTGTTCTTTATAGGGCTTCTGGACTGTTATAGAGGGAGGCTTCTAGACTGTTCTTTATAGGGCTTCTAGATTGTTATAGAGGGAGGCTTCTAGACTGTTTTATAGAGAGGGCTTCTAGACTGTTCCATAGGGAGGGCTTCTAGACTGTTCTATAGCTGCGTCTGTCAGATGAGGGCAGGACGGGCCAATCGTCGGTGAGGCTTCTAGACTGTTCTTTATAGGGCTTCTAGATTGTTATAGAGGGAGGCTTCTAGACTATTCTTTATAAGACTTCTAGACTGTTCTTTATAAGGCTTCTAGACTGTTCTTTGTAGGGCTTCTAGACTGTTCTTTATAGGGCTTTTAGACTCTTCTAGAGGGAGGCTTTTAGACTGTTTTATAGGGAGGGCTTCTAAACTGTTCCATAGTGAGAGCTTCTAGACTGTTCCATAGTGAGGGCTTCTAGACTGTTCTATAGAGAGAGCTTCTAGACTGTTCTATAGAGGGAGCTTCTAGACTGTTCTATAGAGAGGGCTTCTAGTCTGTTCTATAGAGAGAGCTTCTAGACTGTTCTATAGAGAGGGCTTCTAGACTATTCTATAGCTGCGTCTGTCAGATGAGGGCAGGACGGGCCGCTCGTCAGTGAGGCTTCTAGACTGCTCTATAGCTGCTGTTTAAGAGGGCAGTTTGAAGTGAATGGTTGAAGAGCGAAAAGAGAGAAAAGAAAGGGGCATCAGCATGGAGTCCCCGCCCTCGGAGTCGGAGGAGGAGGAGGAGCCCACGCCGGCGGGCGCGCTAGCCGCCGCCGACGTCATGAGCCGGTTCCGCGTCACCGACTTCGACTGTATCGAGACCGAGGTGCAGGACGGGCCGCGAGTCGGTGAGGCTTCTAGACTGTTCTTTATAGCGCTTCTAGATTGTTCTAGAGGGAGGCTTCTAGACTTTTCTATAGCTGCGTCTGTCAGATGAGGGCTGGACGGGCCGCTCGTCGGTGAGGCTTCTAGACTGTTCTTTATAGGGCTTCTAGATTGTTATAGAGTGAGGCTTCTAGACTGTTCTTTATAGGGCTTCTAGATTGTTATAGAGGGAGGCTTCTAGACTGTTCTATAGGGAGGGCTTCTAGGCTGTTCTATAGAGAGAGCTAGACTGTTCTATAGAGAGGGCTTCTAGACTGTTCTATAGAGAGGGCTTCTAGACTGTTCTATAGAGAGAGCTGCTAGACTGTTCTATAGAGAGAGCTTCTAGACTGTTTTATTGAGAGAGCTTCTAGACTGTTCTATAGAGAGAGCTTCTAGACTGTTCTATAGAGAGAGCTTCTAGACTGTTCTATAGAAAGAGCTTCTAGACTGTTCTATAGAGAGAGCTTCTAGACTGTTCTATAGAGAGGGCTTCTAGACTGTTCTAATGCTACGGCTGCCACATGAAGGCAGGACGGGCCAATCGTCGGTGAGGCTTCTAGACTGTTCTATAGCTGCTGTTTAAGGGGGCAGTTTGAAGTGAATGGTTGAAGAGCGAAAAGAGAGAAAAGAAAGGGGCATCAGCATGGAGTCCCCGCCCTCGGAGTCGGAGGAGGAGGAGGAGCCCACGCCGGCGGGCGCGCTAGCCGCCGCCGACGTCATGAGCCGGTTCCGCGTCACCGACTTCGACTGTATCGAGACCGAGGTGCAGGACGGGCCGCGAGTCGGTGAGGCTTCTAGACTGTTCTTTATAGGGCTTCTAGATTGTTATAGAGGGAGGCTTCTAGATTGTTCTTTATTTTGCTTCTAGATTATTCTAGTGGGAGGCTTATAGACTGTTCTTTATAGGGTTTCTGGACTGTTATAGAAGGAAGCTTTTAGACTGTTCTTTATAGGGCTTCTAGATTGTTCTAGAGGGAGGCTTCTAGACTGTTTTATAGAGAGGGCTTCTAGGCTGTTCTATAGGGAGGGCTTCTACACTGTTCTATAGGGAGGGCTTCTAGACTGTTCTATAGGGAGGGCTTCTAGACTGTTCTATAGGGAGGGCTTCTAGACTGTTCTATAGCTACGTTTGTTAGATGAGGGCAGTCTGGAGGTAGAGAAAAGAGTGAGACAGAGGGAAATGACAGAGAAAGACTACTGACTTCTTTCACAGTCAAACGAGTCAAAAAAGATAAAATAGTCGAGAGTCGAAAGAGTCGAGTAAAAGAAAGCAACAGTCAAGAGACCAAAGAGTTATCAGAGTCATCAGAGTCATCAGACTTATCAGGTTATAGGAGGAGGCTTCTAGACGGTTCTATTGCTGCGTCTGCCACATGAAAGCAAGACGGGCCAATTGTCGGTGAGGCTTCTAGAATGTTCTATAGCTGCTGTTTAAGGGGGCAGTTTGAAGTGAATGGTTGAAGAGCGAAAAGAGAGAAAAGAAAGGGGCATCAGCATGGAGTCCCCGCCCTCGGAGTCGGAGGAGGAGGAGGAGCCCACGCCGGCGGGCGCGCTAGCCGCCGCCGACGTCATGAGCCGGTTCCGCGTCACCGACTTCGACTGTATCGAGACCGAGGTGCAGGACGGGCCGCGAGTCGGTGAGGCTTCTAGACTGTTCTTTATAGGGCTTCTAGATTGTTATAGAGGGAGGCTTCTAGAATGTTCTATAGCTGCTGTTTAAGGGGGCAGTTTGAAGTGAATGGTTGAAGAGCGAAAAGAGAGAAAAGAAAGGGGCATCAGCATGGAGTCCCCGCCCTCGGAGTCGGAGGAGGAGGAGGAGCCCACGCCGGCGGGCGCGCTAGCCGCCGCCGACGTCATGAGCCGGTTCCGCGTCACCGACTTCGACTGTATCGAGACCGAGGTGCAGGACGGGCCGCGAGTCGGTGAGGCTTCTAGACTGGTCTTTATAGGGCTTCTAGATTGTTGTAGAGGGAGGCTTCTAGACTGTTCTATAGGGAGGGCTTCTAGACTGTTCTATAGCTGCGTCTGTCAGATGAGGGCAGGACGGGCCGCTCGTCGGTGAGGCTTCTAGACTATTCTATAGCTGCTGTTTAAGGGGGCAGTTTGAAGTGAATGGTCGAAGAGCGAAAAGAGAGAAAAGAAAGGGGCATCAGCATGGAGTCCCCGCCCTCGGAGTCGGAGGAGGTGGAGGAGCCCACGCCGGCGGGCGCGCTAGCCGCCGCCGACGTCATGAGCCGGTTCCGCGTCACCGACTTCGACTGTATCGAGACCGAGGTGCAGGACGGGCCGCGAGTCGGTGAGGCTTCTAGACTGTTCTTTATAGGGCTTCTAGATTATTATAGAGGGCGTCTAAACTGTTCTATAGAGAGAGCTTCTAGACTGTTCTATAGAGAGAGCTTCTAGACTGTTCTATAGAGAGAGCTTCTAGACTGTTCTATAGAGAGAGCTTCTAGACTGTTCTAAAGAGAGAGCTTCTAGACTGTTCTATAGCTGCTGTTTAAAGGGACAGTTTGAAGTGAATGGTTGAAGAGCGAAAAGAGAGAAAAGAAAGGGGCATCAGCATGGAGTCCCCGCCCTCGGAGTCGGAGGAGGAGGAGGAGCCCACGCCGGCGGGCGCGCTAGCCGCCGCCGACGTCATGAGCCGGTTCCGCGTCACCGACTTCGACTGTATCGAGACCGAGGTGCAGGACGGGCCGCGAGTCGGTGAGGCTTCTAGACTGTTCTTTATAGGGCTTCTAGATTATTATAGAGGGCGTCTAAACTGTTCTATAGAGAGAGCTTCTAGACTGTTCTATAGAGAGAGCTTCTAGACTGTTCTATAGAGAGAGCTTCTAGACTGTTCTATAGAGAGAGCTTCTAGACTGTTCTAAAGAGAGAGCTTCTAGACTGTTCTATAGCTGCTGTTTAAAGGGACAGTTTGAAGTGAATGGTTGAAGAGCGAAAAGAGAGAAAAGAAAGGGGCATCAGCATGGAGTCCCCGCCCTCGGAGTCGGAGGAGGAGGAGGAGCCCACGCCGGCGGGCGCGCTAGCCGCCGCCGACGTCATGAGCCGGTTCCGCGTCACCGACTTCGACTGTATCGAGACCGAGGTGCAGGACGGGCCGCGAGTCGGTGAGGCTTCTAGACTGTTCTTTATAGGGCTTCTAGATTGTTATAGAGGGAGGCTTCTAGACTGTTCTATAGCTGCGTTTGTCAGATGAGGGCAGGACGGGCCGCTCGTCGGTGAGGCTTCTAGACTGTTCTTTATAGGGCTTCTAGGCTGTTCTATAGGGCTTCTAGACTGTTCTATAGCTACGTCTGTCAGATGAGGGCAGAACAGGCCGCTCGTCGGTAAGGCTTCTACACTGTTCTTTATAAGGCTTCTAGATTGTTCTTGAGGGAGGGCTTCTAGACTGTTCTATAGCTGCGTCTGCCACATGAGGGCAGGACGGGCCGCTTGTAGGTGAGGCTTCTAGACTGTTCTTTATAGCGCTTCTAGATTTTTGTAGAGGGAGGCTTCTAGACTGTTCTATAGCTGCTGTTTAAAGGGACAGTTTGAAGTGAATGGTTGAAGAGCGAAAAGAGAGAAAAGAAAGGGGCATCAGCATGGAGTCCCCGCCCTCGGAGTCGGAGGAGGAGGAGGAGCCCACGCCGGCGGGCGCGCTAGCCGCCGCCGACGTCATGAGCCGGTTCCGCGTCACCGACTTCGACTGTATCGAGACCGAGGTGCAGGACGGGCCGCGAGTCGGTGAGGCTTCTAGACTGGTCTTTATAGGGCTTCTAGATTATTATAGAGGGAGGCTTCTAGACTGTTCTATAGCTGCGACTGTCAGATAAGGGCAGGAAGGGCCGCTCGTCGGTGAGGTTTCTAGACTATTCTTTATAGGGCTTTTAGATTGTTATAAAGGGAGGCTTCTAGACTGTTCTATAGCTGCGTTTGTCAGATGAGGGCAGTCTGGAGGTAGAAAAACGAGTGAGACAGAGGGAACTGATAGAGAAAGACTATTGACTATTTCACCTTTCTTGACTCGTTTGACTTCTTTCACAGTCAAACGAGTCAAGAAAGTTAAAGTAGGCGGGAGTCGAAAGAGTCGAGTAAAAGAAAGCAACAGTCAAGAGACAAATGAGTCATTAGAGTCATCAGAGTCATCAGGAGTCATCAGAAGTCATCAGTCATCAGAGTTATCAGAGTTCTCAGGGTTAACCGAGTTTTATAGGAAGGGCATCTAGACTGTTCTATAGCTGCTGTTTAAGGGGGCAGTTTGAAGTGAATGGTTGAAGAGCGAAAAGAGAGAAAAGAAAGGGGCATCAGCATGGAGTCCCCGCCCTCGGAGTCGGAGGAGGAGGAGGAGCCCACGCCGGCGGGCGCGCTAGCCGCCGCCGACGTCATGAGCCGGTTCCGCGTCACCGACTTCGACTGTATCGAGACCGAGGTGCAGGACGGGCCGCGAGTCGGTGAGGCTTCTAGACTGTTCTTTATAGGGCTTCTAGATTGTTCTAAAGGGCTTCTAGACTGTTCTATAGCTGCGTCTGTCAGATGAGGGCAGGACGGGCCGCTCGTCGGTGAGGCTTCTAGACTGTTCTTTATAGGGCTTCTAGACTGTTATAGAGGGAGGGCTTCTAGACTATTCTGTAGGGAGGGCTTCTAGGCTGTTCTATTGCTGCGTCTGTCAGATGAGGGCAGGACGGGCCGCTCGTCGGTGAGGCTTCTAGACTGTTCTTTATAGGGCTTCTAGATTGTTATAGAGGGAGGGCTTCTAGACTGTTCTATAGAGAGGGCTTCTGGGCTGTTCTATAGGTAGGGCTTCTAGACTGTTCTTTAAAGGGCTTCTAGACTGTTCTTGAGGGAGGCTTTTAGACTGTTCTATAGAGAGGGCTTCTAGGCTGTTCTATAGGGAGGGCTTCTAGACTGTTCTTTAAAGGGCTTCTAGACTGTTCTTGAGGGAGGCTTTTAGACTGTTCTATAGAGAGAGCTTCTAGACTGTTCTGTAGAGAGAGCTTCTAGACTGTTCTAAAGACAGGGCTTCTAGACAGTTCTATAGAGAGAGCTTCTAGACTGTTCTATAGAGAGAGCTTCTAGACTGTTCTATAGAGAGGGCTTCTAGACTGTTCTATTGCTGCGTCTGCCACATGAAGGTAGGACGGGCCGCTCGTCGGTGAGGCTTCTAGACTGTTCTTTATAGGGCTTCTAGACTGTTCTAGAGGGAGGCTTCTAGACTGTTCTATAGCTGCTGCTTAAGGGGGCAGTTTGAAGTGAATGGTTTAAGAGCGAAAAGAGAGAAAAGAAAGGGGCATCAGCATGGAGTCCCCGCCCTCGGAGTCGGAGGAGGAGGAGGAGCCCACGCCGGCGGGCGCGCTAGCCGCCGCCGACGTCATGAGCCGGTTCCGCGTCACCGACTTCGACTGTATCGAGACCGAGGTGCAGGACGGGCCGCGAGTCGGTGAGGCTTCTAGACTGTTCTTTATAGGGCTTCTAGACTGTTATAGAGGGAGGCTTCTAGACTGTTCTTTATAGGGCTTCTAGATTGTTATAGAGGGAGGCTTCTAGACTGTTCTATAGGGAGGGCTTCTAGACTGTTCTATAGCTGCGTCTGTCAGATGAGGGCAGGACGGGCCGCTCGTCGGTGAGGCTTCTAGACTGTTCTTTATAGGGCTTCTAGACTGTTGTAGAGGGAGGCTTCTAGACTGTTCTATAGAGAGAGCTTCTAGACTGTTCTATAGCTGCGTCTGTCAGATGAGGGCAGGACGGGCCGCTCGTCGGTGAGGCTTCTAGACTGTTCTTTATAGGGCTTCTAGACTGTTATAGAGGGAGGCTTCTAGACTGTTATATAGGGAGGCTTCTAGACTGTTCTATAGAGAGAGCTTCTAGACTGTTCTATAGAGAGAGCTTCTAGACTGTTCTATAGAGAGGGCTTCTAGACTGTTCTATAGAGAGAGCTTCAAGACTGTTCTATAGAGACGGCTTCTAGACTGTTCTTTTGCTACGGCTGCCACATGAAGGCAAGACGGGCCGCTCATTGGTGAGGCTTCTAGACTGTTCTTTATAGGGCTTCTAGATTGTTATAGAGGGAGGCTTCTAGACTGTTCTATAGGGAGGGCGTCTAGACTGTTCTATAGAGAGAGCTTCTAGACTGTTCTATAGGGAGGGATTCTAGACTGTTCTATAGGGAGGGCTTCTAGACTGTTCTTTATAGGGGTTCTAGATTGTTGTTGAGGGAGGCGTCTAGACTGTTCTATGGGGAGGGCTTCTAGACTGTTCTATAGGGAGGGCTTCTAGACTGTTCTTTATAGGGGTTCTAGATTGTTGTAGAGGGAGGCTTCTAGACTGTTCTATAGCTGCTGTTTAAGGGGCCAGTTTGAAGTGAATGGTTGAAGAGCGAAAAGAGGGAAAAGAAAGGGGCATCAGCATGGAGTCCCCGCCCTCGGAGTCGGAGGAGGAGGAGGAGCCCACGCCGGCGGGCGCGCTAGCCGCCGCCGACGTCATGAGCCGGTTCCGCGTCACCGACTTCGACTGTATCGAGACCGAGGTGCAGGACGGGCCGCGAGTCGGTGAGGCTTCTAGACTGGTCTTTATAGGGCTTCTAGATTGTTATAGAGGGAGGCTTCTAGACTGTTCTATAGCTGCGTCTGCCACATGAAGGCAGGACGGGCCGCTCGTCGGTGAGGCTACTAGACTGTTTTTTATAAGGCTTCTAGACTGTTATAGAGGGAGCCTTCTAGACTGTTCTTTAGAGAGGGCTTCTAGACTGTTCTATAGCTGCATCTGTCAGATGAGGGCAGGACGGGCCGCTCGTTGGTGAGGCTTCTAGACTGTTCTTTATAGGGCTTCTAGATTGTTATAGAGGGAGGCTTCTAGACTGTTCTATAGGGAGGGATTCTAGACTGTTATAGAGGGAGGCTTCTAGACTGTTCTATAGAGAGAGCTTCTAGATTGTTCTATAGAGAGAGCTTCTAGACTGTTCTATAGAGAGAGCTTCTAGACTGTTCTAAAGAGAGGGCTTCTAGACTGTTCTATAGAGAGGGATTCTAGACTGTTCTATAGAGAGAGCTTCTAGTCTGTTCTATAGAGAGAGCTTCTAGACTGTTCTATAGAGAGAGCTTCTAGACTGGTCTATAGAGAGAGCTTCTAGACTGTTCTATAGAGAGAGCTTCTAGATTGTTCTATAGAGAGAGCTTCTAGACTGTTCTATAGAGAGAGCTTCTAGACTGTTCTAAAGAGAGGGCTTCTAGACTGTTCTATAGAGAGGGATTCTAGACTGTTCTATAGAGAGAGCTTCTAGTCTGTTCTATAGAGAGAGCTTCTAGACTGTTCTATAGAGAGAGCTTCTAGACTGGTCTATAGAGAGAGCTTCTAGACTGTTCTATAGAGAGAGCTTCTAGACTGTTCTATTGCTACGGCGGCCACATGAAGGCAGGACGGGCCAATCGTCAGTGAGGCTTCTAGACTATTCTATAGCAGCTGTTTAAGGGGGCAGTTTGAAGTGAATGGTTGAAGAGCAAAAAGAGAGAAAAGAAAGGGGCATCAGCATGGAGTCCCCGCCCTCGGAGTCGGAGGAGGAGGAGGAGCCCACGCCGGCGGGCGCGCTAGCCGCCGCCGACGTCATGAGCCGGTTCCGCGTCACCGACTTCGACTGTATCGAGACCGAGGTGCAGGACGGGCCGCGAGTCGGTGAGGCTTCTAGACTGGTCTTTATAGGGCTTCTAGATTGCTTTAGAGGGAGGCTTCTAGACTGTTCTATAGGGAGGGCTTCTAGACTGTTCTATAGCTGTGTCTGCCACATGAAGGCAGGACGGGCCGCTCGTCAGTGAGGCTTCTAGACTTTTCTTTATAGGGCTTCTAGACTTTTCTAGTTCAGTGTAGAAGCCCTATAGCTTCTAGACTGTTCTTTAGCTGCGTCTGTCAGATGAAGGCAGGACGGGCCAATCGTCGGTGAGGCTTCTAGACTGTTCTACAGGGAGGCGTATAGATTGTTCTATAGCTGCGTCTGCCACATGAAGGCAGGACGGGCTGCTATTCGGTGATACTTCTAGACTGTTCTATAGCAGTTGTTTAAGAGGGCAGTTTGAAGTGAATGGTTGAAGAGCGAAAAGAGAGAAAAGAAAGGGGCATCAGCATGGAGTCCCCGCCCTCGGAGTCGGAGGAGGAGGAGGAGCCCACGCCGGCGGGCGCGCTAGCCGCCGCCGACGTCATGAGCCGGTTCCGCGTCACCGACTTCGACTGTATCGAGACCGAGGTGCAGGACGGGCCGCGAGTCGGTGAGGCTTCTAGACTGTTCTTTATAGGGCTTCTAGATTGTTATAGAGGGAGGCTTCTAGACTACTCTTTATAGGGTTTCTAGATTGTTATAGAGGGAGGCTTCTAGACTGTTATAGAGGGAGGCTTCTAGACTGTTATAGAGGGAGGCTTCTAGACTGTTCTATAGAGAGAGCTTCTAGACTGTTCTATAGAGAGAGCTTCTAGACTGTTCTATAGAGAGAGCTTCTAGACTGTTCTATAGAGAGGGCTTCTAGGCTGTTCTATAGAGAGAGCTTCTAGACTGTTCTATAGAGAGAGCTTCTAGACTGTTCTATAGAGAGAGCTTCTAGACTGTTCTATAGAGAGAGCTTCTAGAGTGTTCTATAGAGAGAGCTTCTAGACTGTTCTATAGAGAGAGCTTCTAGACTGTTCTATAGAGAGAGCTTCTAGACTGTTCTATAGAGAGAGCTTCTAGACTGTTCTATAGAAAGAGCTTCTAGACTGTTCTATAGAGAGAGCTTCTAGACTGTTCTATAGAGAGAGCTTCTAGACTGTTCTATAGAGAGAGCTTCTAGACTGTTCTATAGAAAGAGCTTCTAGACTGTTCTATAGAGAGAGCTTCTAGACTGTTCTATTGCTACAGCTGCCACATGAAAGCAGGACAGCTCAATCGTCGGTGAGGCTTCTAGACTGTTCTATAGCTGCTGTCTAAGGGGGCAGTTTGAAGTGAATGGTTGAAGAGCGAAAAGAGAGAAAAGAAAGGGGCATCAGCATGGAGTCCCCGCCCTCGGAGTCGGAGGAGGAGGAGGAGCCCACGCCGGCGGGCGCGCTAGCCGCCGCCGACGTCATGAGCCGGTTCCGCGTCACCGACTTCGACTGTATCGAGACCGAGGTGCAGGACGGGCCGCGAGTCGGTGAGGCTTCTAGACTGTTCTTTATAGGGCTTC
The DNA here is from genome assembly GCA_025490895.1 of Thaumatotibia leucotreta. NCBI lineage: Eukaryota > Metazoa > Arthropoda > Insecta > Lepidoptera > Tortricidae > Thaumatotibia > Thaumatotibia leucotreta. Next base: position 117,086 of record JALPQI010001307.1, on the reverse strand, counting down.
TTGATTGTTATAGAGGGAGGCTTCTAGACTGTTCTATAGAGAGGGCTTCTAGACTGTTTTAAAGGGAGGGCTTCTAGACTGTTCTATAGCTGCGTCTGTCACATGAAGGCAGGACGGGCAAATCGTCGGTGAGGCTTCTAGACTGTTCTTTATAGGGCTTCTAGATTGTTATAGAGGGAGGCTTCTAGACTTTTCTATAGAGAGGGGTTCTAGACTGTTCTATAGCTGCATCTGTCAGATGAGGGCAGGACGGGCCACTCGTCGGTGAGCCTTCTAGACTGTTCTTTATAGGGCTTCTAGATTGTTATAGAGGGAGGCTTCTAGACTGCTCTAGAGGGAGGCTTCTAGACTGTTCTAGAGGGAGGCTTCTAGACTGTTCTAGAGGGAGGCTTCTAGACTGTTCTATAGAGAGGGCTTCTAGACTGTTCTATAGCTGCGTCTGCCACATGAAGGCAGGACGGGCCGCTCGTCGGTGAGGCTTCTAGACTGTTCTTTATAGGGCTTCTAGATTGTTATATAGCGAGGCTTCTAGACTGTTCTTTATAAAGCTTCTAAATTGTTGTAGAGGGAGGCTTCTAGACTGTTCTTTATAGGGCTTCTAGACTATTATAGAGGGAGGCTTCTAGACTGTTCTATAGAGAGGGCTTCTAGGCTGTCCTATAGGGAGGGCTTCTAGACTGTTCTATAGAGAGAGCTTCTAGACTGTTCCATAGAGAGGGCTTCTAGACTGTTCTATAGAGAGAGCTTCTAGACTGTTCTATAGAGAGAGCTTCTAGACTATTCTATAGAGAGAGCTTCTAGACTGTTCTATAGAGAGAGCTTCTAGACTGTTCCATAGAGAGGGCTTCTAGACTGTTCTATAGAGAGAGCTAGACTGTTCTATAGAGAGAGCTTCTAGACTGTTCTATAGAGAGAGTTTCTAGACTGTTCTATAGAGATGGCTTCTAGACTGTTCTATAGCTGCTGTTTAAAGGGACAGTTTGAAGTGAATGGTTGAAGAGCGAAAAGAGAGAAAAGAAAGGGGCATCAGCATGGAGTCCCCGCCCTCGGAGTCGGAGGAGGAGGAGGAGCCCACGCCGGCGGGCGCGCTAGCCGCCGCCGACGTCATGAGCCGGTTCCGCGTCACCGACTTCGACTGTATCGAGACCGAGGTGCAGGACGGGCCGCTCGTCGGTGAGGCTTCTAGATTGTTCTTTATAGGGCTTCTAGATTGTTATAGAGGGAGGCTTCTAGACTGTTCTTTATAGGGCTTCTGGATTGTTATAGAGGGAGGCTTCTAGACTGTTCTTTATAGGGCTTCTGGATTGTTATAGAGGGAGGCTTCTAGACTGTTCTATAGGGAGGGCTTCTAGGCTGTTATTTAAAGGGCTTCTAGATTATTATAGAGGGAGGCTTCTAGACTGTTCTATACAGAGGGCTTCTAGACTGTTCTTTATAGGGAGGGCTTCTAGGCTGTTATTTAAAGGGCTTCTAGATTATTATAGAGGGAGGCTTCTAGACTGTTCTATAGAGAGGGCTTCTAGGCTGGGCTAGACTGTTCTTTATAGGGTTTCTAGACTGTTCTTTATAGGGCTTCTAGATTATTATAGAGGGAGGCTTCTAGATTGTTCTATAGGGAGGGCTTCTAGGCTGTTATTTATAGGTCTAGATTATTATAGAGGGAGGCTTATAGACTGTTTTATAGAGAGGGCTTCTAGACTGTTCTATAGGGAGGGCTTCTAGACTGTTCTATAGCTGCGTCTGCCACATGATAGCAGGACGGGCCGCTCGTCGGTGAAACTTCTAGACTGTTCTATAGCTGCTGTTTAAGGGGGCAGTTTGAAGTGAATGGTTGAAGAGCGAAAAGAGAGAAAAGAAAGGGGCATCAGCATGGAGTCCCCGCCCTCGGAGTCGGAGGTGGAGGAGGAGCCCACGCCGGCGGGCGCGCTAGCCGCCGCCGACGTCATGAGCCGGTTCCGCGTCACCGACTTCGACTGTATCGAGACCGAGGTGCAGGACGGGCCGCTCGTCGGTGAGGCTTCTAGACTGTTCTATAGCTGCTGTTTAAGGGGGCAGTTTGAAGTGAATGGTTGAAGAGCGAAAAGAGAGAAAAGAAAGGGGCATCAGCATGGAGTCCCCGCCCTCGGAGTCGGAGGAGGAGGAGGAGCCCACGCCGGCGGGCGCGCTAGCCGCCGCCGACGTCATGAGCCGGTTCCGCGTCACCGACTTCGACTGTATCGAGACCGAGGTGCAGGACGGGCCGCGAGTCGGTGAGGCTTCTAGACTGTTCTTTATAGGGCTTCTAGACTGTTATAAAGGGAGGCTTCTAGACTGTTCTATAGCTGCGTCTGTCAGATGAGGGCAGGACGGACCGCTTGTAGGTGAGGCTTCTAGATTGTTCTTTATAGGGCTTCTAGATTGTTATAGAGGGAGGCTTCTAGACTGTTCTATAGGGAGGGCTTCTAGGCTGTTCTATAGGGAGGGCTTCGAGACTGTTCTATAGCTGCGTCTGCCACATGAAGGCAGGACGGGCCAATCGTCTGTGAGGCTTCTAGAATGTTCCATAGCTGCTGTTTAAGGGGGCAGTTTGAAGTGAATGGTTGAAGAGCGAAAAGAGAGAAAAGAAAGGGGCATCAGCATGGAGTCCCCGCCCTCGGAGTCGGAGGAGGAGGAGGAGCCCACGCCGGCGGGCGCGCTAGCCGCCGCCGACGTCATGAGCCGGTTCCGCGTCACCGACTTCGACTGTATCGAGACCGAGGTGCAGGACGGGCCGCGAGTCGGTGAGGCTTCTAGACTGTTCTTTATAGGGCTTCTAGATTGTTATAGAGGGAGGCTTCTAGACTATTCTATAGGGAGGGCTTCTAGGCTGTTTTATAGGGAGGGCTTCTAGACTGTTTTATAGGGAGGGCTTCAAGACTGTCCCATAGGGAGGGCTTCTAGACTGTTCTATAGAGAGAGCTTCTAGACTGTTCTATAGAGAGAGCTTCTAGACTGTTCTATAGAGAGGGCTTCTAGACTGTTCTATTGCTACGGCTGCCACATAAAGGCAAGACGGGCCAATCGTCAGTGAAGCTTCTGGACTGTTCTATAGCTGCTGTTTAAGGGGCCAGTTTGAAGTGAATGGTTGAAGAGCGAAAAGAGAGAAAAGAAAGGGGCATCAGCATGGAGTCCCCGCCCTCGGAGTCGGAGGAGGAGGAGGAGCCCACGCCGGCGGGCGCGCTAGCCGCCGCCGACGTCATGAGCCGGTTCCGCGTCACCGACTTCGACTGTATCGAGACCGAGGTGCAGGACGGGCCGCTCGTCGGTGAGGCTTCTAGACTGTTCTATAGCTGCTGTTTAAGGGGGCAGTTTGAAGTGAATGGTTGAAGAGCGAAAAGAGAGAAAAGAAAGGGGCATCAGCATGGAGTCCCCGCCCTCGGAGTCGGAGGAGGAGGAGGAGCCCACGCCGGCGGGCGCGCTAGCCGCCGCCGACGTCATGAGCCGGTTCCGCGTCACCGACTTCGACTGTATCGAGACCGAGGTGCAGGACGGGCCGCGAGTCGGTGAGGCTTCTAGACTGTTCTTTATAGGGCTTCTAGATTGTTATAGAGGGAGGCTTCTAGACTGTTCTATAGGGAGGGCTTCTAGACTGTTCCATAGGGAGGGCTTCTACTGTGTTCTATTGCTGCGTCTGCCACATGAAGGCAGAACGGGCCAATCGTCGGTGAGGCTTCTAGACTGTTCTTTATAGGGCTTCTTGAATGTTCTAGAGGGCTTCTAGACTGTTCTATACCTGCGTCTGTCAGATGAGGGCAGGACGGGCCGCTCGCCGGTGAGGCTTCTAGATTGTTCTTTATAGGGCTTCTAGTCTAGACTGTTATAGAGGGAGGCTTCTAGACTGTCCCATAGGGAGGGCTTCTAGACTGTTCTATAGCTGCGTCTGCTGCGTATAGGCTTCTAGATTGTTCTTTGTAGGGCTTCTAGACTAGACTGTTATAGAGGGAGGCTTCTAGACTGTCCCATAGGGAGGGCTTCTAGACTGTTTTATAGCTGCGTCTGCTGCGTATAGGCTTCTAGATTGTTCTTTGTAGGGCTTCTAGACTAGACCGTTATAGAGGGAGGCTTCTAGACTGTCCCATAGGGAGGGCTTCTAGACTGTTCTATAGCTGCGTCTGCTGCGTATAGGCTTCTAGATTGTTCTTTGTAGGGCTTCTAGACTGTTATAGAGCGAGGCTTCTAGACTGTTCTATAGCAGCTGTTTAAAGGGACAGTTTGAAGTGAACGGTTGAAGAGCGAAAAGAGAGAAAAGAAAGGGGCATCAGCATGGAGTCCCCGCCCTCGGAGTCGGAGGAGGAGGAGGAGCCCACGCCGGCGGGCGCGCTAGCCGCCGCCGACGTCATGAGCCGGTTCCGCGTCACCGACTTCGACTGTATCGAGACCGAGGTGCAGGACGGGCCGCGAGTCGGTGAGGCTTCTAGACTGTTCTTTATAGGGCTTCTAGATTGTTATAGAGGGAGGCTTCTAGACTTTTCTATAGGGAGGGCTTCTTGACTGTTCTATAGCTGCGTCTGCCACATGAAGGCAGGACGGGCCGCTAGTCAGTGAGACTTCTAGACTGTTCTTTATAGGGCTTCTAGATTGTTATAGAGGGAGGCTTCTAGACTGTTCCATAGGGAGGGCTTCTAGATTGTTATAGAGGGAGGCTTCTAGACTGTTCTTTATAGGGCTTCTAGATTGTTATAGAGGGAGGCTTCTAGACTGTTCCATAGGGAGGGCTTCTAGATTGTTATAGAGGGAGGCTTCTAGACTGGTCTTTATAGGGCTTCTAGATTGATATAGAGGGAGGATTCTAGACTATTCTATAGGGAGGGCTTCTAGACTGTTCTATAGCTGCGTTTGTCAGATGAGAGCAGGACGGGCCGCTAGTAGGTGAGACTTCTAGACTGTTCTATAGCTGCTGTTCAAAGGGGCAGTTTGAAGTGAATGGTTGAAGAGCGAAAAGAGAGAAAAGAAAGGGGCATCAGCATGGAGTCCCCGCCCTCGGAGTCGGAGGAGGAGGAGGAGCCCACGCCGGCGGGCGCGCTAGCCGCCGCCGACGTCATGAGCCGGTTCCGCGTCACCGACTTCGACTGTATCGAGACCGAGGTGCAGGACGGGCCGCGAGTCGGTGAGGCTTCTAGACTGTTCTTTATAGGGCTTCTAGACTGTTATAGAGGGAGGCTTCTAGACTGTCCCACAGGGAGGGCATCTAGACTGTTCTAAAGGGAGGGCTTCTAGACTGTTCTAAAGGGAGGGCTTCTAGACTGTTCTAAAGGGAGGGCTTCTAGACTGTTCTAAAGGGAGGGCATCTAGACTGTTCTAAAGGGAGGGCTTCTAGACTGTTCTAAAGGGAGGGCTTCTAGACTGTTCTAAAGGGAGGGCTTCTAGACTGTTCTAAAGGGAGGGCATCTAGACTGTTCTAAAGGGAGGGCTTCTAGACTGTTCTAAAGGGAGGGCTTCTAGACTGTTCTAAAGGGAGGGCTTCTAGACTGTTCTAAAGGGAGGGCTTCTAGGCTGTTCTAAAGGGAGGGTTTCTAGACTGTTCTAAAGCTGCGTCTGCCACTTGAGGGCAGGACGGGCCGCTCGTGAGTGAAGCTTCTAGACTGTTCTTTATAGGGCTTCTAGACTATTATAGAGGGAGGCTTCTAGACTGTACTATAGAGAGGGCTTCTAGGCTGTTCTATAGGGAGGGCTTCTAGACTGTTCTTTATAGGGCTTCTAGACTATTATAGAGGGAGGCTTCTAGACTGTACTATAGAGAGGGCTTCTAGGCTGTTCTATAGGGAGGGCTTCTAGACTGTTCTTTATAGGGCTTCTAGACTATTATAGAGGGAGGCTTCTAGACTGTACTATAGAGGGAGGCATCTAGACTGTTCTATAGGGAGGGCTTCTAGACTGTTCTATAGCTGCTGTTTAAGGGGGCAGTTTGAAGTGAATGGTTGAAGAGCGAAAAGAGAGAAAAGAAAGGGGCATCAGCATGGAGTCCCCGCCCTCGGAGTCGGAGGAGGAGGAGGAGCCCACGCCGGCGGGCGCGCTAGCCGCCGCCGACGTCATGAGCCGGTTCCGCGTCACCGACTTCGACTGTATCGAGACCGAGGTGCAGGACGGGCCGCGAGTCGGTGAGGCTTCTACACTGTTCTTTATAGGGCTTCTAGATTGTTGTAGAGGGAGGCTTCTAGACTGTTCTATAGGGAGGGCTTCTAGACTGTTCTATAGCTGCGTCTGCAAGATAAGGGCAGGACGGGCCACTCGTCGGTGAAGCTTCTAGACTGTTCTTTATAGGGCTTCTAGACTGTTATAGAGGGAGGCTTCTAGACTGTTATAGAGGGAGGCTTCTAGACTGTTATAGAGGGAGGCTTCTAGACTGTTCTATAGAGAGAGCTTCTAGACTGTTCTATAGAGAGAGCTTCTAGACTGTTCTATAGAGAGGGCTTCTAGACTGTTCTATAGGGAGGGCTTCTAGACTGTTCTATAGCTGCGTCTGCCACACAAGGGCAGGACGGGCCGCACGTCGGTGAGGCTTCTAGACTGTTCTATAGCTGCGTCTGTCAGATGAGGGCAGGACGTGCCGCTCGTCGGTGAGGCTTCTAGACTGTTCTTTATAGGGCTTCTAGATTGTTATAGAGGGAGGCTTCTAGACTGTTTTAAAGGGAGGGCTTCTAGACTGTTCTATACAGAGAGCTTCTAGACTGTTCTATAGAGAGAGCTTCTAGACTGTTCTATAGAGAAGGCTTCTAGACTGTTCTATAGAGAGAGCTTCTAGACTGTTCTATAGAGAGAGCTTCTAGACTGTTCTATAGAGAGAGCTTCTAGACTCTTCTATGGCTGCGGCTGTCACATGAAGGCAGGACGTTCCAATCGTCGGTGAGACTTCTAGACTGTTCTATAGCAGCTGCTTAAGGGGGCAGTTTGAAGTGAATGGTTGAAGAGCGGAAAGAGAGAAAAGAAAGGGGCATCAGCATGGAGTCCCCGCCCTCGGAGTCGGAGGAGGAGGAGGAGCCCACGCCGGCGGGCGCGCTAGCCGCCGCCGACGTCATGAGCCGGTTCCGCGTCACCGACTTCGACTGTATCGAGACCGAGGTGCAGGACGGGCCGCGAGTCGGTGAGGCTTCTAGACTGTTCTTTATAGGGCTTATAGATTGTTATAGAGGGAGGCTTCTAGACTGTTATAGAGGGAGGCTTCTAGACTATTCTAAAGCTGCGTCTGTCAGATGAGGGCAGGACGGGCCGCTCGTCGGTGAGGCTTCTAGACTGTTCTATAGCTGCTGTTTAAGGGGACAGTTTGAAGTGAATGCTTGAAGAGCGAAAAGAGAGAAAAGAAAGGGGCATCAGCATGGAGTCCCCGCCCTCGGAGTCGGAGGAGGAGGAGGAGCCCACGCCGGCGGGCGCGCTAGCCGCCGCCGACGTCATGAGCCGGTTCCGCGTCACCGACTTCGACTGTATCGAGACCGAGGTGCAGGACGGGCCGCGAGTCGGTGAGGCTTCTAGACTGTTCTTTATAGGGCTTCTAGATTGTTATAGAGGGGGGCTTCTAGACTGTTCTATAGCTGCGTCTGTCAGATGAGGCTAGGACGGGCCGCTCGTCAGTAAGGCTTCTAGACTATTCTTTATAGGGCTTCTAGATTGTTCTAAAGGGAGCTTTATAGCTGCGTTTGTCAGATGAGGGCAGTCTGGAGGTAAAGAAAAGAGCGAGGCAAAGGGAAACGATAGCGAAAGACTATTTTACTTTCTTGACTCGTTTGACTTTTTTCACAGTCAAACGAGTCAAGAAAGTTAAAATAGGCGAGAGTCGAAAGAGTCTAGTAAAAGAAAGCAACAGTCAAGAGACAAAAGAGTTATCAGAGTCATCAGACTTATCAGGTTATAGAGGGAGGCTTCTAGACTGTTCTATAGGGAGGGCTTCTAGACTGTTTAAAGCTGCGTCTGTCAGTTGAGGGCGGGACGGGCCACTCGTCGGTGAGGCTTCTAGACTGTTCTATAGCTGCTGTTTAAGAGGGCAGTTTGAAGTGAATGGTTGAAGAGCGAAAAGAGAGAAAAGAAAGGCGCATCAGCATGGAGTCCCCGCCCTCGGAGTCGGAGGAGGAGGAGGAGCCCACGCCGGCGGGCGCGCTAGCCGCCGCCGACGTCATGAGCCGGTTCCGCGTCACCGACTTCGACTGTATCGAGACCGAGGTGCAGGACGGGCCGCGAGTCGGTGAGGCTTCTAGACTGGTCTTTATAGGGCTTCTAGATTGTTCTAAAGGGAGCTTTATAGCTGCGTTTGTCAGATGAGGGCAGTCTGGAGGTAGAGATAAGAGCGAGGCAAAGGGAAATGATAGAGAAAGAATATCGACTATTTTACTTTCTTGACTCGTTTGACTTCTTTCACAGTCAAACGAGTCAAGAAAGTTAAAATAGGCGAGAATCGAAAGAGTCGAGTAAAAGAAAGCAACAGTCAAGAGACAAAAGAGTTATCAGAGTCATCAGAGTCATCAGAGTATTCAGACTTATCAGGTTATAGAGGGAGGCTTCTAGACTGTTCTATAGCTGCGTCTGCCACATGAAGGGCCAATCGTCGGTGAGGCTTCTAGACTGTTCTTTATAGGGCTTCTAGAATGTTCTAGAGGGAGGGCTTCTAGACTGTTCTATTGCTACGGCTGCCACATGAAGGCAGGACGGGCCGCTCGTCGGTGAGGCTTCTAGATTGTTCTTTATAGTTAGAAGCCCCTCTAGACTGTTATAGAGGGAGGCTTCTAGACTGTTTTATAAGGAGGGCTTCTAGACTGTTCTATAACTGCGTCTGTCAGATTAGGGCAGGACGGGCCAATCGTCGGTGAGGCTTCTAGACTGGTCCTTATAGGGCTTCTAGATTGTTCTAGAGGGAGGCTTCTAGACTGTCCTATAGGGAGGGCTTCTAGACTGTTCTATAGCTGTGTCTGCCACATGAGGGCAGGAGGGGCCAATCGTCAGTGAGACTTCTAGACTGTTCTATATGGAGGGAATCTAGACTGTTCTATAGCTGCGTCTGTCAGATGAGGGCAGGACGGGCCAATCGTGGGTGAGGCTTCTAGACTGTTCTTTATAGGGCTTCTAGACTGTTATAGAGGGAGGCTTCTAGACGTTTCTATAGAGAGGGCTTCTAGACTGTTTTATAGGGAGGGCTTCTAGACTGTTCTATAGGGAGGGCTTCTAGACTGTTCTTTATAGGGGTTCTAGATTGTTGTTGAGGAAGGCTTCTAGACTGTTCTATGGGGAGGGCTTCTAGACTGTTCTATAGAGAGCGCTTCTAGACTGTTCTATAGGGAGGGCTTCTAGACTGTTCTTTATAGGGGTTCTAGATTGTTGTTGAGGGAGGCTTCTAGACTGTTCTATAGCTGATGTCTAAGGGGGCAGTTTGAAGTGAATGGTTGAAGAGCGAAAAGAGAGAAAAGAAAGGGGCATCAGCATGGAGTCCCCGCCCTCGGAGTCGGAGGAGGAGGAGGAGCCCACGCCGGCGGGCGCGCTAGCCGCCGCCGACGTCATGAGCCGGTTCCGCGTCACCGACTTCGACTGTATCGAGACCGAGGTGCAGGACGGGCCGCGAGTCGGTGAGGCTTCTAGACTGTTCTTTATAGGGCTTCTAGATTGTTATAGAGGGAGGCTTCTAGACTGTTCTATAGCTGCGTCTGTCAGATGAGGGCAGGACGGGCCGCTCGTCGGTGAGGCTTCTAGACTGTTCTTTATAGGGCTTCTAGACTGTTATAGAGGGAGGCTTCTAGACTGTTCTATAGCTGCGTCTGCCACATGAAGGCAGGACGGGCCGCTAGTCGGTGAGGCTTCTAGACTGTTCTTTATAGCGCTTCTAGATTGTTATAGAGGGAGGCTTCTAGACTGTTAAAGAGGGAGGCTTCTAGACTGTTCTATAGAGAGAGCTTCTAGACTGTTCTATAGATAGAGCTTCTAGACTGTTCTATAGAGAGAGCTTCTAGACTGTTCTATAGAGAGAGCTTCTAAACTGTTCTACAGAGAGAGCTTCTAGACTGTTCTATAGAGAGAGCTTCTAGACTGTTCTGTAGAGAGAGCTTCTAGACTGTTCTATAGAAAGAGCTTCTAGACTGTTCTATAGAGAGAGCTTCTAGACTGTTCTATAGAGAGAGCTTCTAGACTGTTCTATAGATAGAGCTTCTAGACTGTTCTATAGAGAGAGCTTCTAGACTGTTCTATAGAGAGAGCTTCTAAACTGTTCTACAGAGAGAGCTTCTAGACTGTTCTATAGAGAGAGCTTCTAGACTGTTCTGTAGAGAGAGCTTCTAGACTGTTCTATAGAAAGAGCTTCTAGACTGTTCTATAGAGAGAGCTTCTAGACTGTTCTATAGAGAGAGCTTCTAGACTGTTCTATAGAGAGGGCTTCTAGACTGTTCTTTTGCTACGGCTGCCACATGAAGGCAAGACGGGCCGCTCATCGGTGAGGCTTCTAGACAGTTCCATAGCTGCTGTTTAAGGGGGCAGTTTGAAGTGAATGGTTGAAGAGCGAAAAGAGAGAAAAGAAAGGGGCATCAGCATGGAGTCCCCGCCCTCGGAGTCGGAGGAGGAGGAGGAGCCCACGCCGGCGGGCGCGCTAGCCGCCGCCGACGTCATGAGCCGGTTCCGCGTCACCGACTTCGACTGTATCGAGACCGAGGTGCAGGACGGGCCGCGAGTCGGTGAGGCTTCTAGACTGGTCTTTATAGGGCTTCTAGATTGTTATAGAGGGAGTCTTCTAGACTGTTCTATAGAGAGAGCTTCTAGACTGTTCTATAGAGAGGGCTTCTAGACTGCTCTATAGAGAGGGCTTCTAGACTGTTCTAAAGAGAGATCTTCTAGACTGTTCTATAGAGAGAGCTTCTAGACTGTTCTATAGAGAGAGATCCTAAACAGTTCTATAGAGAGAGCTTCTAGACTGTTCTATAGAGAGAGCTTCTAGACTGTTCTATAGAGAGCGCTTCTAGACTGTTCTATAGAGAGAGCTTCTAGACTGTTCTATAGAGAGAGCTTCTAGACAGTTCTATAGAGAGAGCTTCTAGACTGTTCTATAGAGAGAGCTTCTAGACTGTTCTTTAGAGAGAGCTTCTAGACTGTTCTATAGAGAGAGCTTCTAGACTGTTCTATAGAGAGAGCTTCTAGGCTGTTCTATAGGGAGGGTTTCTAGACTGTTCTATAGCTGCGTCTGCCACATGATGGCAGGACGGGCCAATCGTCGGTGAGGCTTCTAGACTATTCTATAGCTGCTGTTTAAGTGGGCAGTTTGAAGTGAATGGTTGAAGAGCGAAAAGAGAGAAAAGAAAGGGGCATCAGCATGGAGTCCCCGCCCTCGGAGTCGGAGGAGGAGGAGGAGCCCACGCCGGCGGGCGCGCTAGCCGCCGCCGACGTCATGAGCCGGTTCCGCGTCACCGACTTCGACTGTATCGAGACCGAGGTGCAGGACGGGCCGCGAGTCGGTGAGGCTTCTAGACTGTTCTTTATAGGGCTTCTAGATTGTTATAGAGGGAGGCTTCTAGACTGTTCTATAGGGAGGGCTTTTAGACTGTTATATAGCTGCGTCTGTCAGATGAGGGGAGGACGGGCCGCTCGTCGGTGAGGCTTCTAGACTGTTCTTTATAGGGCTTCTAGATTGTTATAGAGGGAGGCTTCTAGACTGTTCTATAGCTGCGTCTGTCAGAATAGGGCAGGACGGGCCAATCGTCGGTGAGGCTTCTAGACTGTTCTTTATAGGGCTTCTAGATTGTTATAGAGGGAGGCTTCTAGACTGTTCTATAGCTGCGTTTGTCATATGAGGATAGTCTGGAGGTAGAGAAACGAGTGAGACAGAGGGAAATGATAGAGAAAGACTATCACCTATTTTACCTTTCTGGAATCGTTTGACTTTTTTCACAGTCAAACGAGTCAAGAAAGTTAAGATAGGCGAGAGTCGAAAGAGTCGAGTAAAAGAAAGCAACAGTCAAGAGTCATCAGAGTCATCAGAGTCATCAGAGTCATCAGAGTCATCAGAGTCATCAGAGTCATCAGAGTCATCAGAGTCATCAGAGTCATCAGAGTCATCAGAGTCATCAGAGTCATCAGAGTCATCAGAGTCATCAGAGTCATCAGAGTCATCAGAGTCATCAGAGTCATCAGAGTCATCAGAGTCAACCGAGTTCTATAGGAAGGGCTTCGAGACTGTTCTATAGCTGCGTCTGTCAGATGAGGGCAGGACGTGCCGCTAGTCGGTGAGACTTCTAGACTCTTCTATAGCTGCTGTTTAAGAGTGCTGTTTGAAGTGAATGGTTGAAGAGCGAAAAGAGAGAAAAGAAAGGGGCATCAGCATGGAGTCCCCGCCCTCGGAGTCGGAGGAGGAGGAGGAGCCCACGCCGGCGGGCGCGCTAGCCGCCGCCGACGTCATGAGCCGGTTCCGCGTCACCGACTTCGACTGTATCGAGACCGAGGTGCAGGACGGGCCGCGAGTCGGTGAGGCTTCTAGACTGTTCTTTATAGGGCTTCTAGATTGTTCTATAGGGAGGGCTTCGAGACTGTTCTATAGCTGCTGTTTAAGGGGGCAGTTTGAAGTGAATGGTTGAAGAGCGAAAAGAGAGAAAAGAAAGGGGCATCAGCATGGAGTCCCCGCCCTCGGAGTCGGAGGAGGAGGAGGAGCCCACGCCGGCGGGCGCGCTAGCCGCCGCCGACGTCATGAGCCGGTTCCGCGTCACCGACTTCGACTGTATCGAGACCGAGGTGCAGGACGGGCCGCGAGTCGGTGAGGCTTCTAGACTGTTCTTTATAGGGCTTCTAGATTGTTCTATAGGGAGGGCTTCGAGACTGTTCTATAGCTGCTGTTTAAGGGGGCAGTTTGAAGTGAATGGTTGAAGAGCGAAAAGAGAGAAAAGAAAGGGGCATCAGCATGGAGTCCCCGCCCTCGGAGTCGGAGGAGGAGGAGGAGCCCACGCCGGCGGGCGCGCTAGCCGCCGCCGACGTCATGAGCCGGTTCCGCGTCACCGACTTCGACTGTATCGAGACCGAGGTGCAGGACGGGCCGCGAGTCGGTGAGGCTTCTAGACTGGTCTTTATAGGGCTTCTAGATTGTTATAGAGGGAGGCTTCTAGACTTTTCTATAGAGAGGGCTTCTAGACTGTTCTATTGCTACGGCTGCCACATGAAGGCAGGACGGGCCAATCGCCGGTGAGGCTTCTAGACTGTTCTTTATAGGGCTTCTAGATTGTTCTAGAGGGCTATGGACTGTTCTATAGCTACGTTTGTCATATAAGGGCAGTCTGGAGGTAGAGAAAAGAGCGAGACAAAGGGAAATGATAGAGAAAGACTATTGACTATTTTACCTTTCTTGACCCGTTTGACTTCTTTAACAGTCAAACAAGTCCAGTGCTTAAAAAAATCAGGTCATCAATTCACACCTTATTCTGTTAAAAGTAAGGTGGTTTTTCCTTCTGTAATTTAAATTGAATAGACATGTTCTTTCCGTGGACCCTTCAAGTGTTTATGCCGTGGTCGTTTCGGCCATAAAATCTTGTGTCAAAAATACATTCTCTGATTGTCTCCTGTTCGTTGCCGCCGCGATTTGGGCTCTACTTTTCACTTACGATCAGGTGGAGTGGAGCCACTTTGTTGTGCCAACATAAATAAAATAAAAAATATACATTTTTAATTTTTTTTTATTTCACAATTCCTCAGGATCCCTATCGCCATCCGAAGGAGTGTTGTCCCTCAAGCAGTCCTTTAAGAAGCTGTTCAACGAGTATTCATACGCCGTGGTGACCGCTCGAGGCAATTCGTACGCCGTGTTCAAAGTCGACAACAAGTATTACCTGTTCGACCCCCATGGATGTGATTACAATGGTAATATGTCTTATTAGAACTCATGATTATTACTTATGTTGTTGTTGTTGTATACCTACTGGCCATTTTTTCTGCAACTCGACATCAAACGTGCCTATGTTGCGTGGTCCCAACGCTGGCCCAGTACTTGTTGGGGACTTCACATACACTCTTAAATAAGAAATTCAAGATGTATGCAGGTTGTTTTCCTTCACCGTAAGGCACTGGTCTCACAGCTATCAGCTATCTCACACCGCCTGGTCTCACAGCTATCACCGCCGGGCGAGTATCGCCTTGTCTCTTTTATTTACACGGGAGTGCGTATCTTTTGTTCGTATTTATAGCAGATAGTTCGTAGCTTAGTAGCTACGAACTATCTGCTATAGCTTAGCTCGCGGTGAGACCAGTGCCTTAGTCATGTTTTTAAGTCAAAAAATGCTCGACATGTTTCGCTCCAGCTCCATATATGAGGAGCTTTCACAAGAGCCAGTCGTGACGAAGACTCGTCACACGAAACATAGAATATAATTTGAATACGTCTCACGAGAGGTTTCTGTTCAAAAGAGTATAATTTTATTTAACCTTCTTTCTTCTTTCTTACAGGTTTCCCATCAGACGACCTTCTATCAGCAGCTTGCCTCGTCCGTGTCGACTCGTCAGACGCTTTGGCAGATGTTTTGGAGTGTAATTTACCACCAGGCAGCGATGACACGTTCAATATATCCCCTGTTGAGGTTATACCGACTAAGCTGAACATGGAATTGGGTGCCCCTGAGCCTAAATTAGAGGTTAGTTAAATATATATTATTAAGTATGTAGGTATAGTGGAGTTTAAAACGCAAGCCTTAGTTGGACATATAACAACGTCCCTTGAACTTTAAAACTTGAACTGAATCACTGACCATTCGTTATAGAAAATTGATCATGGACAGTAGTATTATCATACGAGTAGTGGACACAGTTGTGAGTGGTGCGGTTGCTCAGTGTGCCATGATAAATATTACATCCTAAGACGTTCACATGCATAGGTAACAGGACAAGCCTACGTCCAGCAATTAAAAAAAACCATTTAATTCAGATCAATGATCCACAAATTGTTAGTAATAATATTAAGTTAATAACTATGATAGCGATTACATTACTGACACATTACAAACTTTAGACCGGATACCGGAAAAGAGCCTACGGTCGGCCCTGGCCTCACCCTACTTGGCCCTGCCGATGGCCAAATCGGAAAAGTCGTCTGTTCGTACTTCGGCAAACATGCCCAATGCACTACCTACAGTGCTTTGCAATGACCGTTCAGTTCAGTTGCACTGAGATAGGCTGATATTGTGAACAGGAAACGAAGGGATTTCCAAGTGTATTGTTTTTTCCAGAGCAAGGCCTTCATGTGGATCCAGAAGGGCGCCGCCGCCATCTTGCCGGGCCCTCGCGGGGAACACTCGGCCGTCGGCAAATCTGCCCGCCGTGCCGCTATTGGGGTCAGTGACCAACTGCCTACATCTTCCATTAATTCGTTTATTTCTATTGTAATTGTAAACGAAATAGTCGTCGGTCGTCGGGTGGCCGAAAATCAGCGCTGTGATAGCCAACCAGTCTGTCACGCAGCAAAATGCTTAGCATACTTCTGTTGCAACTGTTTTATGGTTCTGTTAAGAGAAGATTGTGTTTTTTTTTGTAAAAACTGTATTTCCGTATGTGCCAATAGATCTTTTTACTTTATAATAAAACTACTTTTAAAATAAAGCTAAAATAAATAACAACATATTATACAAAACAAATTGCGGTATATGGCCCTCACTCAGCTTTGGTGTCATGCTGATTTTCAGTGAAGTTCAATAGATGGCCAAATGAACTATGTGGTATTTCATTACTTTCGTTTACTTGTCTCGATCATTTAATTTTTCATTAATTTAATTTATTTCATTCGTCTCATTAATTTTTTAAATTTTTCATTAATATAATTTATTTCATTCGTCTCATTCATTTTATCAGTTTCATTTATTCCATTAGTTTCATTCATTATATTTGCTTCATTCGGTTTATTCGTTTCATTTATGTCAGTGTCTTTATTCGTTTCATCAATTTCATCCATTTAATAAACCTTTCATTAGTTTTATTTTTTCTTCTCATAATTTTATGCATTTCATTCATTCCATAAATTCCCATTATTATGGATTGATAGGTTTATTTCATTCAATATGTTCATTAGTTACATTCATTCGGTTGAATTGAATGCGTTGCTTAACACGTTCGCCTCCGGTACTGTTTCACTAAGTGCCTATACTATGCCGACCGAAATTATCTGATAGAAATCCTATGCCAGTGACACGCATGTGTGACCGAAAAGATTGTACTCCTATGCCGGTGACACAGCACTGTGTCAAAAACGTTCATATTTTAATGCCACTGGCATAGGAGTGAGAACTTGATTAATGCTAGTGGCATAAGAATAAGATTACTTCGATCACGTATGTGTGTCACTGGCATAGGAGTACAGTTTTTTCGGTCACATATGTGTGTCACCGGCGTCGAACGTGTTAAATAATGAATAAGGGGGTTAATAAGCAAACTGCAATGTTAATGTGACAGGATGAAGACAAAGCGGGCAGGACGTTGGGGCTGCCCGCTGTGGCGGCGTTCGCGGCTGCCACCGCCAATGTGCCACCACCCCACATGCATCAGGACCACATGTTCAACTTCCTCGGTAAATAGACTGCACTTTCAGGCAATGCGAGCTGTAAGTCGGACTCGTGCACAAAGGGTTCCATAGCAGTCGGCAAATTATGGTTAAATCAACACATCTCACAAACTTTATGAAGGATGAGACTACTGATCAAACCATAACTTCATCATTACTTCCATTTTCTTTGAATTTATAACCCGTAGTTAAAAATAGAGGAAGGCACACTTTTTACAGCTTTTAGAGCTCATATATTGAAGACGGTGCACTTAAGAGGCTCCATCCACATTTCAGTGCCAAACAAAATGTTGTAAGTATCAGTTCTTGCAACACATACCCTTATCTTTAATTACTGTAATACTTATCGTTTCCGAGTAAATCGGCTGAGACAGACGGACCATTTTGGCTACATCACTCTAAATAAATAATAAATAGAAGCGATTGATAAATTGCTTTCCCAATCCAGATGCGGGCTGCGACTACTACCTCCAGCACGTGAAGAAGACTGGTGACAAGAACATCACCGTGGCTGACCTCACGCAGAAGTTCGAAATGGGTGCCAACACCTTCTCCATCGAACTGGAAGAGTTGCAGCGATTACCACTGCGGCTGCCGGATGAACCTACCGGGGTTAGTCACAAATCTTTACCTAACCCCTCGTCAGTGAAGACAAAAATGGCGAAAAGTCGTCTGTGGAGCCCAGTTTAGGCCTTGTCACAGACAAGGGTTGCTAGGCCACCGATTGCTAAGAAACTGTACGCACAACGGCTCTTTCGCACAACGGCTGCTCAAGGCCAAGTTTTCTATCTGTATTTCACTATGTTATATCTGTGTATGTTATTATCTGTGTTTCTATATTTCACTAGCTACACACCTCAATGAGTATGCAAGAGACAGGTATACATTAGTCAGCTTTATTGATGTTATATCTCCTTCTTTAAATATCAGCACTACTGCAAAAACCTCTCCAATTGGTCGCCTATTATCCTGATCAACTCTGTCTGAGATCTTTTTTAAATAGTCCTTTCTACTTGTTGGTCTATGATCTCGTCTCTTGAAACTTGGCATCACTCGTCTTCTTAGCGACATATTTGGTAGGCCGGTCTCATTCCGAAGTAGGAAGTCAAAGATGTATACTAAAGAAGAATGTCTATCGGAGACCAAAGCGGGAATCGAAGCCGCAACAACACCGTGGCAGACCTCACGCAGAAGTTCGAAATGGGAGCCAATACCTTCTCCATCGAACTGGAAGAGTTGCAGCGATTACCACTGCGGCTGCCGGATGAACCTACTGGAGTTAGTCGTAGATCAGAAATATCCACTGAATTAGATGACCTTCTTGCTGCTGCACCTCTCCAATTTGTGTCCAAACATCCCGATCTGCTCTCACAGAGATCTCTGTGATCTAATAGTTTGAAACGAGGTGATCGCTATATCATAATGCATTTGCACCACCTTTTGTCATCTCTGTAACATTTTTTCTACACAGATCAAACATATCTACTGAATTGGAGTTTATATCTTCTTTTTATCATCGTGTATATGCCACTACTGTGGATACCTCTCCAATTGGTCTCCTAATATACTTATCTGCTCTCTCTCTTAGATCTTTTTTTAATAGTCTTCTCCAATTGTTGGTCTGTGATCTGGTCTTTCGGAATATGGTAGCCATTTCAAAATGAGTTTTTACAAACCACCGCTCATCCTAGCGACATATTTGGTTGGGCTATCTCATTTTTAAGTAGCAAGTCGAAGATGTCACATACTAAAGAAGACTGTAGACCAAAGCGGGAATCGAAGTCGGAGCTATAGAAGAACATCGCCGTGGCGGACCTCTCGCAGATGTTCGAGGTCGAGAGATGTCGAGCTCGAGGAGTTGCAGCGGCTTCCACTGCGGTGCCGGATGGTTACTGGGATTAGTCATAGATCAGGAATATCTACTGAATTAGATGACGTTCTTCTTGCTGTTACAAATACCTCTCCAATTTGTCTCCAAACATCTCGATCTGCTCTCATAGAGATCGCTGTGATATAGTTTTTTGGAACGACGTGGCCACCATGTCAGAATGCATTTGCACTACCTCCTGCCATCTCGGTGACATATTTCTTCAACACAAATCAAAGATATCTACTGAATTCGATTTTATATCTTCCTCTTTATTAATGTGTATAATGTATATGCCCACTGCTGCGAATATCTATCCAATTTCTCTCGAAACATTTTGATCTGATCTCTATCAGAGAGCTCAATCGTTCTTGAATAGCTCTCTCAACTTGTGGGTCTGTGATCTGGTTTTTTAGAACGAAGTCTCTCAGATAAACCTACTGGGATTAGTCACAGATCGGAATTGGTTTGTTTTCACCTGAAACGGATATTGCTCATATTTTATCTGGTGAGAGTAGTGTATTGTGCACTTAGTCTTTCTTTCCTCTTCCTCGCCACATATTCTACAATCTGTGTTGTCAGAGTTATGGGCATTTCTCCGAGCGTTTCAACCACCGTGACTTTGGTGGCAACATTATTATCTGAGTTTCGAGGGTATCTCATTTTTTTTTGGATATCTTGGTAGTTGTCAACTACGTCTACCAACATATCCCAAAGTTCTTGCATCTCTCACGGGATTCGTGTGATAAGGCTGCCGCCGAAGTCATGGCGGTTGAAACGCTCGGAGGAATGCCCTTATACAACCAAAGACACAGATCAGACAACTGATAGGAGACACCAAAATGGTTAATACTGGTTAATCGCGTAACTTGAGTAGAAAAGTGCTCGACTTACTTGCATCAACTGCAGAGCAAAAAAAAGATCACCCCCCCTCCCCCACTTTCTAAAATTATGTTACATACAGGAAGGTGCAGAAGGCGGGGCTGAAGAACCTGGAGAAGACAAAGAAGAAATCAGACGTAAGTTGATTGCTTCATAATATTGTAGTATCGTATTGTTACATTGTAGTGAGTCTGGGCCACAACCATGAACTTCGATATTCGTAATCGAGGATTCTTCTCTGTCACTCCAACGAAGGCGTAATTGGAATGAAAGAGACAAATTCTCCAAATTTGCGCATTTCGAAGTTTGCGATAGGCCCGCTGTGATTTTGGGTATACTCTTGGGTCGTCTCGTTCGTTTTTCGTCACGTTCCAAAATTTGTCCGATTCTGCTTTCGTCACCCATTCTTTATTTGTCACGATCGTCGATGGTCTTTATCATCTTCGGTCAAATTTGTTGTTCGTCTTTATCTTAATCCGTCTCGTTCTTAACTCGTCATAATTTTCTTTCGGCATGTTCGCTTTTAAATCTATGTTTTTCGTATATTTTCATAGTCTTAAGGCGGTACCAACTTAGAATATGACCAAGTACGAAATGACAAGAAACGATTGAGTCGAAATAAGAAAAAGGTCAACAACTTATTATGGTTAAAGACGACAATGACTGCAGACTAACTTGACGAATGAAGAATGGGTGACGAAAGCAGAATCGGACAAATTTAGGAACGTAACGAAAAACGAATGAGACGACCCAAGAGTATACCTGATTTTGGTATGGAGCTGTAGGGGGTTTTCTATCGGTAAAGTTATGGAATGTTCCGACAGTATGCCGCTAAAATTACGGAACTCGGAAAATTGCATTCGATTTTAGAAAGTAGAACTTGTACTCGTATTGTTATGTAAAGAAGAAATGTCGTAATATTTATTTTTAAAGAAAATAGTCGTAGTTACAGTAGAAATAAATTAAATAAATCGAAATCTATGTAACCCAGCTTAAATTTAAAACAGGCCCTTGTTGAATTTTAATAAATAGGTGTATCGACAATTTTTGTAATCCTTTAGTACCGTTTCGTAGCCAAAGTTTCGTAACCAGCTTCGAAATGGGAATACAAACCCAATCGGAACTTATCATTACTGATTTGTAACCAGGTTTGTACCAAATTTGGCTACGAGATGGGAAAGTTATTCCCATTTCGTAGCTGGCTACCAGGCAGCCATGTATCCCATTTGGCAGCCAGCTACCAAATCTGGCTGCCAAACGATACTAAATGGTTGTTATTCTGTCACGTCACCCAGAAATAGAAGAAGTAATTGAAAAAGGTATTTAAGTATAATATTTTGATCTACAGAGATAAAAGACCTCATGATGAAGATGTGGAACGACCAGTCCAAACCAACGCAGGTAAGATTTCAAATAGCACTTATTTCTAAGCCCTAGCTACAAAGCTGAAGGCTTTTTTTGTGTTTAATTGTTTATCATCATAGTCATTGTTAAAAGTTTATATTTGTGGGTCAATTTTATTATCCTGTTAGGATATTTTGTCATGTCGCCCACGTGACAAAATTTGCATAGTTTGCTAGAATAAATTATCCAGCGCTGTTTGGCTATGTTGATAGAGCCAACATGATTAGTAAGTGATCCGCCAGATAGAGGCCATGCAACTGTAAAAAAGGTCTGTTTTGTAATTTTTAACGTCATTAAACTGTGATTTTAAGAGTAAGGGTGCGGCTCCACTGAGGCGGAGAGGAGCGGAGATGTGCAAAATTGGCCAATGAGACCGCATGACAGTGTTTCGAATTCTGATTTTGAAGAATGTAATTGGTCAATTTTGCACGTCTCCGCTCCGCTCCGCGTCAGTACGGCACCCTAACCCATGAGAAAATAACCATGGCAACGAATGTCAGGAAAAATATGGTTGACTCACGTATCGTTTGGTCACAACACATGGGCCAAATTTGTACCTACCTTACCTACCATTTTTTCATATTGCAGTATTTGGGAGCGTAGGTTCGCATCCTATCGACTGCGCCATTTAGTATTTGGTGTAGCATTTAAATAAAAGTATGTTTCAAGTTTCAGTACTTTTTTATTCTTGTTAGTTTTATTTTATTTTACAATGTGATCCGTAGCTATTGTGCAAATATAGGGACAAATGGATGGGAGGCAAATCATTTTTTTTAATAATACGTCCGGAAATGTTAGCTAACACATATTGTCCCCCAGACCGCGTTACTACTTGGAGACTACCACCAACTTGGCGTCTGGTGGGCGGCCGGTGGTCGTGTGGTGGTGTACGATCCGGCACCAACCATGCCGCGACTGATGCTGACGGAGCATAGGATAAAGAAAGGTTAGATCTATCTCTTGCTTGGAGGCTGCCATCAACTGGGCGTGTGGCGTGGTGGTCGAGTGGTGGTCTAGGATCCGGCGCCAACTATGCTGCGGCTGATGCTGACGGAGCACAGGATAAAGAAGGGTTAAATCTATCTTTTGCTTGGAGACTGCCACCTACTGGGCGTGTGGCGCGGTGGTCGAGTGGTGGTGTACGACCAAGTACCAACCATGCCGCGGCTGATGCTGACGGAGCACAGGATAAAGAAGGGTTAGATCTATCTCTTGCTTGGAGACTGCCACCAACTAGGCGTGTGGCGTGGTGGTTGAGTGGTGGTCTACAACCAAGTACCAACCGTGCCGCGGCTGATGCTGACGGAACACAGGATAAAGAAGGGTAAGATCTATCTTTTGCTTAGAGACTGCCACCAACTGGGCGTGTGGCGTGGTGGTCGAGTGGTGGTCTATGACCCAGCACCAACCATGCCGCGACTGATGCTGACGGAGCACAGGATAAAGAAGGGTAAGATCTATCTTTTGCTTGGAGGCTGCCATCAACTGGGCGTGTGGCGTGGTGGTCGAGTGGTGGTGTACGACCAAGTACCAACCATGCCACGGCTCATGCTAACGGAGCATAGGATAAAGAAGGGTTAGATCTGTCTCTTGTTTGGACACTGCCACCAACTGGGCGTGTGGCGTGGTGGTCGAGTGGTGGTCTACGTCCCAGTACCAACCATGCCGCGGCTGATATTGACGGAGCACAGGATAAAGAAGGGTTAGATCTGCCTCTTGTTTGGTGACTATCCCTAGTGTAGTCAGAGGTAAATATGAAGGGTCCACGGAAAAACATGAGTTCTATGACATAACTAATTGAATATTATTTAATTGCACTTTGTTGACATTTTATTATTAGGCATGTTTTAATTGAATATTATTGACGATCCTTTCTTCGTGACATCCTTTAATATTATTTTTGTATCATGAATATTTTGATTTTGTTGACATTTTAATATGATATTCCAATGCCAGTTAAATATTTTTTGTATCTTCAAGAAACTGACCATCACAATATAAAATCCTAAGAATACCATGTGTAGTTTTAAGTGACTTTGTATATTGTGAGATTAATAAATAACCTAAACTATCAACTGGCCGGTTGAAGGCAAAATCACCGGCTGTACAAGGTTACACAATTTCTTGTAACTAATATTTGTGTTGTAGGTGATGAGCTCCGGCTACAGCGCATCAAGGATGAGATGGTCGGTGAAGCGGCTGATGATGAGGAAGATGCTGGTGAAGGCGGTGAGACATTTTACTTTACTTTCCGCGAGTGTACCAAATTAAGCTTTTCAATCTCGTAACTTAGGCCACTCAGCAAGCTTCGTGGCATAAACGTGGTACTCGATTGAAAAGCTCTGTATTATCCCTTTGAGCCCCAGCGTCATTATATCAACCCAACTCCTCCTGCGGGTGTCGTTAGCCGTGTGATGACGGCAGTAAGAATACACTTATCACCACCCCAACTCCTACAAGTGTCGTAAGAGTCGACTAAGGGATTGAAGTGTCACTGACCACTATTTGATAAAAGATTGATGATGGACAGCAGTGTCATCATAGTGGACACATTACTGCGATCGCCAATCCGCTTGCCCAGCGTGGCGATTAAGGGCATTTACCTCCTAATGCATCTATACGCATAGTTAATAGGAGAGGCCTACGTGCAGCAGTGGACTATCATAGGCTGATGATGTGATGTGATGTGTCATTATATGATGAGTATGATGACGGAAGTACATAAGTACTTCAAATGCCTGGGATTCGATGAGTTATAGCACGATTGTTTAAATACTATTATTCTTACTGGATCTAATGTTCTTATTGATATTATTAATTCTTTCATATATTTCAGAGGGCGAGGAACAACCGGAGCCAGAACCAACCCCAGTACCGCGGGAGGCGACCCCAGTCCTTATGGTGTTTGCCAGCCCTGCAGAATTCATCGATAAGCTCAGTAAGTACTGTTAGGTCCACCTGCACCAGGGTCCACTAGCCCCGGGGTAAATGGTTAGAACTACGAACAAATAAAACATGGAAGCCACACGCCATACTAAATTGCCTTTCAAAAACGGTCCTGAATTTTAATTGACAAGTGTCACCCTCTGTTTGATACATCACGGCAATGAATTTGAATGTCAACCTATAAAAACTTATACCGCCATTGAAAAATAGTTGTGATTGGTCCATCAAACTTTTAATTGGCTATATTCAATAAACATTTGTCAAAGATGTTGCGCCGAAATATGCACGGTGTCACGAAAAGTGTTATGTCCTGCCCATCTTGGCACATTTGAACAATTGGTTTTGGGGGCATTTTTGAGCTGGCGTTAGACGTCCATGTTATATATGGTCGCAGGGTTAGAAGTACTTGACTAGTTAATCCTTTGTTGGTTGATTCGAGATCACGCGAGGTAGACCTTATTGTTTTTTGTACAATTGATCTATTGTAGCGGCGGATCTATAATTTATATTATATCATTACTGATTCCCTTTGAGTCCAGTATGTTAGTTTATTTGGCTGTAATCTTGTGTTTCTCATAACATGTGTTTAATAATATAACTAATGGGATTGCAGGTTTTTATAGCTAATCGTAGTGCCTTTTCGCTCACAAGTACTTATTGGGTTGTTGCAACGGACAATTATATGAAAACTGGGGTTACTGGGATTACTCTACTTTACTAAATAAGCACTCATTTCATACTGGGTTTTGTATGAAATGAGTGCTTATTTCATATTAAATCTACGGTCTTATGAATCGACCTTAGTATAATATTTTTTTTAAATAATGGCTATAATGTAACTGATCCTATATCTACCTTCAAACCTACGATTTTCGGAGTGAAAGTCTAACATCCCCACTTGACCACTGCTTTTTCAAAATTTGGCCGTAACAACCAACATTTCTGTTACAGCGCTACAAGGTCCTCTAGACCGCAAGCAGTGCCTGGCCCCATATAAGCTGTATCCGGTCAAGGTCATCAACGAACTGACCTCCCTTGTCAAGGACAAACGACCTCCGCCCAAGGGCGAAGATGAGGTTGAAGGCGAAGGTGAGTTTGTGATAACTGTGCAATTAATGACCTTGAAGTGTATAATTTAAAGGCTTGACTTGCTTGAATTTAAAGACATCACGGTGCGTAGCGAAGTCAGCGCGAATGAAACGCAACGCAATGTCTTTGTTAAACTGGAAAGAGTGTCGTAAGAGTCGACTAACGGATTGAAGTGTCACTGAACCCTATTTGATAAAAGATTGATGATGGGCAGCGTCATTATAGTGGACACATTACTGCGATCGCCAATCCGCTTGCCCAGCGTGGCGATTATGGGCATTTACCTCCTAATGCGTCTATACGCATAGTTAATAGGAGAGGCCTACGTCCAGCAGTGGACTATCATAGGCTGATGATGTACAGTCGACAAAAAAGTCTCCTTTACAGCTCACAAGTGCAAACACGCTGCAAACACGTGCAAACACGCTCATGCTGTCGCGTCACGCGACAGCATGAGCGTTCGTTGCAACCGAGTTTCTATGTGTATCGCGCATCCGTGGTAAGATGTTTGCACTTGTGAGCTGTAAAGGAGTCTTTTTTGTCGACTGTACGAGTTAGTATTCCCTTTTCTTGTTCTAATTTGTCAATTATCCATTTCAGAGGATGCCCTAGTAGCCCCATTAGCCGATGAAGCGATCGGCAAATACATGATCCGGACTGGCCGTACCGTCGCCTCCGTGCGGGGACGGATAGCACAGCATGAGAACTATTTCAGCGAGCCTGCCAGAGACAATCAGGTATGTCCTACCGGGGGACTACCACGAGGACGACTTAGGCTATATACTGAAGCGCGATGTGTCAGTTCTATACAACAACTGTCAAAAAATGAGAAGCCGAACCTAAACTGAATCGCATTTAAGAGATCATGTTAGCACTCCAGGTCGAATCTTGATTATTTCTTGATGTTTGTGTTTTCATATATATAAAAAACATTGTTCACTTCTCGTGCTCAAAAAGTGCACCTTTATGTCGTGCGTAGACGACATAAAATCGCATTTTTAACATAAAAGTATTTTTTTTCTAAGGCTATGGTAATCGGTCCTAAAAGCCAAACAGTTAAAACTTATATCGCATAATTTTACTTGTGACTTGGTAGAAACCCGAGCATCTGAAACTCTGATCACAGGTTGAAAATTAAAATAGTACATTACGACACAAGTGCGAAAAACATGAAATTCGAAATGAGTGGCGATGTTTTAAAACACGACCGATTGGGAGTGTTTTAAATAGACACGAGTTAGGAATTTCGTTTTTGCACGTGTCTCGTACGATGTTTTTGGCCCTCCGAAGTTTTGTACCTGACGTAAAATGACACACTTCTCGCACTAGAGCCTAAAAAGTACATCTGTACTAAAAAAATAATAATAAAATGAGCTGGTGGGTATTGGTTATACATTTTTCTTATTTCGCTTTACGACAACTTCATTGTGTAAGTTGCAGTGAAAAATGTGTTTTACTTTCGCAAACGAAGTGAAAAGCAGAGTGTAAAAAAATTGCCTCGGGTAAAATGGATTAATTTATGCCCTTGTTGTACAATCTACTATTGAATGCCCGCCGGCCTCGACGTGTAACGCTTGCAACTGAGGCCTTATACCTTATATTCAAACATGAGCGACAGGTATTTAACAACTGTATTTTTCAGGACGCGGCCATATCAGTAGTAGCGATCGCAGTAGCCCACATCGAGCCGTACCATTTCTGGAAGCCGGCACTCATTGACGCCGTCGTGAAATACGGCGACCGACTGTACACGATGTCGCTGGGGCAAGCGAAGAATCCGCCTCGAGTGGCGACGGCGGAGTGTGTGCGGGATTACAAGATGACTAGCTTTGAAGTGAGTCTCTTGTTCGTTCATGGGAGTCTGGTACTTCTGTATTGTATTAGCGGCTTGCTAAGTTAGGAGACATTTATGAATGTATGGGGCTATGACTCTTACGGTTTCATGTGTGCCTGGTACTTTAGCGAATTAAGAATATTGAACTGTCCTTTACTCGGAGATATAAAATGCTACGAAGCGTTAGCTATTGGCAACTTGGATAAGCAATCAGCTGTTTCAACCTCAAGAATACCTCCATACAAAACATCGACATTAGTCGAAAGTCCCCGAGCCAAGCGAAGAACCCGTCTTGAGTGGCGACGGCAGAGTGTGTGCGGGATTACAAGATGACTAGCTTTGAAGTGAGTCTCTTGTTCGTTCATGGAAGCCTGGTACTTTTGTATTGTATTAGCGGCTTGTTATGTTAGGAGACATTTAGGGACATTTGAAACCCATTTCTATATTTTCTATAGGTACAAAAATTGCTCGCGGCGATTTCGCCTCCATATAAAACTCGCTCGCAAATCGCAAGAGTGCACGAGCGATAAGAATGTTTGTGGCCCCGGCACGTTTGTACCTACAGGAACATTGAATTATTGGGCAATGACTCTTACTGTTTCATGTGTGCCTGGTTCTTTAGCGGTGTAAGAATATTGCACTGTCTTTACTCGGAGATATAAAAATGCAAGTTACACTGAACAGCTGTTTCAATGGTGTCGAGTTGAGAGTACCGTTGATACTATCAATCTCACGAATACGTCCAAACAAAACCTCGACACAGTAGTCAAATATCGTTAGGTCAAGCGTAGAACCCGCCTCGAGTGGCGACGGCGGAGTGTGTGCGGGATTATAAGATGACTAGCTTTGAAGTGAGTCTCTTGTTCGTTCATGGGAGCCTGGTACTTGCTTGCTATGTTAGGAGACATTTAGGGCCTGTTCGTTCACACTAGCGATTCGCTTGGGCGATTTGAAAGCCATTTCTATATTTTGTATACAAAAATTGCACGCGGCGAAATCGCGGCGTGCGCATACAAAACTCGCTCTCAAATCGCAAGTGTGCACAGAACGATAAGAATGTTTGGGGCCCTGGCACTTTTGTACCTACAGGAACATTGAATTATTGGGCTATGACTCTTACTATTTCATGTGTGCCTGTACTTTAGCGGTGTAAGAATATTGCACTGTCTTTACTCGGAGATATAAAATGCAAGTTACACTGAACATACTTAGACAAGTTGCCAATCGCTAACGCTTAATCGTCAATCGTAAACGAATGGTAGCTACCTGTCTTTGTCGCACTAATATGAAAGAGTGACAGAGAGGGAAAACTACGATACGCTACTAAGCGTTAGCTATTGGCAACTTGGATAAGCAATCAGCTGTTTCAACCTCACAAATACCTCCATACAAAACATCGACATTAGTCGAAAGTCCCCGAGCCAAGCGAAGAATCCGCCTCGAGTGGCGACGGCGGAGTGTGTGCGGGATTACAAGATGACTAGTTTTGAAGTGAGTCTCTTGTTCGTTCATGGAAGCCTGGTACTTTTGTATCGTATTAGCGAAAAGTTAGGAGACGTAAATGAATGAGGTAGTTAGTGATGTATGGGGTCCAGGCACAATGTACTACAGGAACATTGAATGATTGTGCTATGGGCTCTTAATATTTCATGTGTGCCTGGTACTTTTGCGGTGGATTCGCTCTTTGGCGTCTTTAGTCTGTTCGTATTTTGTGCTGAATGCGTGTGGTGACTGCATGATTCTTTATTTTATTATATCGGTAGCTGTTTTTGCTAGTTAATTCGAAAATCTAGACGATGTCTAAACACGATGTCTCATATAGTCAAAGTCAAATAATTCTTTATTCAAATTGGAATAGCAACAAACTCTTTTGAATCGTCTAAGTATTAAAACTACTTCCGGTTCTAACCCTACACCGCTGACCCGAGAAGAACCGGTAAGAAACTTGGCGGGACTTACTTAAAACAGTTTTGGATTAATTTGCTCGTTTGGGTCCGAGCTTTTGGCGTATGAGTCAAGTTTTTGTGGGCGAACATGAGGTTTTTCCAGAAATATTTATTGTAAGTAAATGCAATAATCTGATTTCAGGTGAAAACGACTATCGGCGATGACGTTGTGATGGGAGACTTGAAGGCAGGTGACACTGGTTCCGTCTTGAACGTGCGTCGGGCCATCGCTCGCTTTTTGGAATCGGTGAGTGCCTTGGGTGACTTGGTGAAGGGTACAGATAAAGAACATGTCTAGTTCACAGTACACTTGGTTGTTCGCTGAATACAGTCGTGGAATTGAAGTAAGAGGTTGCCATCGACAATGTTTGCATGTGGCGAGCGACCCAGTGTAATTGCCGCTCAAGCACACTGCGACCATATACACGGTGCTCGCGAACATTGCACAGAGATATTAATGGTGTTTTCCTAAGGCTGCGGCTCCATTGAGGCGGAGAGGAGCGGGGATGTGCAAAATTGGCCAATGAGACCGCATCACAGTGTTTTGAATTTTGAATTTGAAGAATGTAATTGGTCAATTTCGCACATCTCCGCTCCTCTCCGCCTCAATGGAGCCGCAGCCTAACAATTGGCTATGTAAAGTTTTCCGAAGGTATGAATACCTTCGGAAAACTTTACATCGCCAATTCTATTTTTCCCCGATAGCCGTCGTCTTAAGTTTCAAGAAAATGCGCCCCAAGAAAAAAAGTCTGTCAATGTCACTTGTCATTATTTTTTTTCTATTCCATTGTACAGTCAAGAGCAAAAGTAAGTGATCATTCTTGTTCGATTATAGACCTTATCCCATTGTGATAAGGCACAAGGTGATCACTTACTTTTGCTCTTGACTGTACCTACTTGTTGCGGACGAAAGCATTAGGCTCTATTCATCCATAAACCTGCACAAATGTCACCTGACTCACTTAAAAAAAAGATTATTAACAATTTATTGGAAATAAAAATAAAAAAGCCGCATTTTCTTGAATCTTAAGACGACGGCTATCGGGGAAAAATAGAATTGGCGATGTAAAGTTTTCATCAGGAAAAAATATAATATCCTTCGGAAAACTTTACAATTACCTGGATTCGGCTGGGTTTCTGAGATCGTTCAAATTTTTCCGAAATATGATTTTCGTTGCAACTAGATGTTCTCTACCTACTTATGTTTTCATATATTTTGCCTGACAATCAAAAATTAAGAAAACACTTAGCGTGTCTCTAAGCACGACCCGTCACTAATATAAATGCTAAATAACTGCGTGACGACGCAGACATAGAGCGCGAGCGTAGGGCGCTGGCTGTGAGGGCCAACATGATCGCTCGTAGGTTCAGCAGGTGCACAGCTCAGGTCAAAATAACACTTTTTAGAGCTTACTGTACATCACTGTACACCTGCAGCCTATGGACGAGATACACGCAGCGTTCTATGAACGCCCTGCGTGTACAATATAACGACGCGTTCAGGATACTGTTGCGGCTGCCGCGCTACTGCAGTGCGTCTGGCATGTTCGCGGATGCGCATGTGGACGGTTTTTATGCAACGCTCCGCAAGCGCAGCGCTGCGACGCTCCGAAGGGTGCGCGGCAGCCGCCACAGTCTCCTGGCCGTTGTTGCTGGGAGATGGGACAGTGCCCTAGTCAGGCACTGGACCTCTCAACATCTTAGCTTAAGTACTAACATAATTATTTAAGGCACTATTGTAACTAACACCATATGGATTTAATTGTCCGAAATAAATGATTTTTATTTTTATTTATTTTATTTTATAAAAATGATATAGATGTCATCATCATCATCATCATCAGCCTATGCTGACCATCATCAATCTTGTAGAATGGTCAGTGACACTTCAATCCTTTAGTGTCGACTAAAGGATTGAAGTGTCACTGACCATTCTCTCTCTTACTGCCGTCACAACACGGCACACATATATAAATGTATACATTTATTGGCCGTGTGGTGACGGCAGAAATAATACATTTGTCACCACCCCAACTCCTCCTGCGGGTGTCGTAAGAGTCGACTAAGGGATTGAAGTATCACTGACCATACTTGATTAAAGATTGATGATGGGAAGCAGCGTCATCATAGTGAACACATTACTGCGATCGCCAATCCGCTTACCCAGCGTGGCGATTATGGGCATTTACCTCCTAATGCGTCTATACGCATAGTTAATCAAGTCACAGTTAACAAAGACAAATCGGACTTTATTGTGGTCAAAAACACAAAAAAAAAGGCCAAAGAAAAATTTATGCGGTACGTCGCATAAATCGAGTAAGATACTTGTTGCTCAATCAAAAGCCGCGATCTATTTATCTCGCGCCAAAAAGTCCATTACCGAACAAGATATCCAGGCTCACATTCAGGATATGAATGAAACGTGCGTTAGCGTCGAGATGCTGAAACAATACAAGGAAGTGGACTTTGTATCATTTAAAATTGTTATTTCCGCCGACAAAATTTCCAAATTTTTACAACAAGATTTCTGGCCTCAAGGCTTAAAATTCAGACGATATAGAGAACGAATTGTTCATACAGAACACAAAAAGAAAATAATTAATAAATAATATGGACGTACAACAAAAAACAATATCTTTCGTAACTTTTAACTGCAAGTCAATCAAGCGATCGGCTCAGCATGTACGCGCCCTTTGCGAAACGGCTGATCTTGTAGCATTGCAGGAAACCTGGCTATTGCAACATGATTTAAACTTCATTTATCAGATCGACGACGATTTCGGTTGCTATGCCAAGTCTTCGGTAGATACATCAGTCGGTGTTCTGCGTGGGAGACCATACGGCGGGCTCGCGATTTTGTGGAGGAAATCCGTTTTTAAAAACGTGTCTGTAGTGGACTGTGGCAGTGACAGAATCATAGCTGTGCGGGTTTGTAACGACCCGCCCTCTTAATAACCCCTCTCTTATAAATAATACTAAAACTACTTAGTCGACTCTCCTGCTTTTAAAGTTTTGGCCATGATGAAGTGTGATCGTCTAGAGATTGATGGAGGACCCTAACATTGTTTCATAGTAACCTAGAGTCTTTGACAATAACAGAATATGTGGAGCTTGTGGAGATAAATAATAATGCCTAAACTAAAGAATAAAGAAGTGTATTCGCAAAGATTGAAACAAGATTATTAATAATTGTTTAAACAGTCACATTAAGATAAACATTTCTAATATAAAGAAGTATGTAGATATTTATAGAGAATGGCATAGCAAAACATAATTAGTTAATTAGGAAAACAATTAGTAACTTAAAACAAAAATTAACAATGCAATTGCTTAATATTAAAGAAGCCCCACCTGCGGAGAGAGATAGGCAAACATGAGAATTTAAAATATAAATATTTAGTATATATGGTTAAAAAAAAACAATTAAAATAATTATTGTTTTTTTTTCCTAATCCACTACCAGCTATTTCTTGTCGCGGCTAACTTGTGATAGTCCATTCCTTTGCTTTTCTACCAGAGTTTCAAAGGAATATAAACATATTTTTACAACAATTGTACTCTTAAGTACTGAGTTAATATAATAAATTAGAACAATGGAAGATTTTCCATATCCCTAGTCTACGTTCATATGAATTCTTAAAAGAACTCACATCTAGCTGTACATGTGATAGTATTACTTCATCATGTACGAACTATCATCAAGCAGGATGTGGTCTGCGACCCTAGGCTAACCTAACAGACGCTACCAGCATTTCGGAAAGCCTATTCCAAGCGAGAAGAAATGCCAAGAAACTCGCTTGTACTGAGATTTCAGCTCAACTACCTTCAACAGTCATTATTTATATAGAGTAGGAGTACTGTAACGGCCTTAGCCTATCCATTACTACCAATGTCATTTAGAATTCCAGATTTTAAAACCTATATGCAAAGAAGGTACCACATTCAAAGTATAGTGGTTACCAACTTCTGATCTTATGTTACATTCGATCAGTGCTAGATCCAATCGGTTTTCCAAATAATTCACCGGATACTGTAATGGATTACAGATTATTTATATTTTAGCATTTATTGTATTCAGTAAGTTGAACTCAAATTAGATTTAAAAAGTTGATATGCTAATTTTAAAGCATATATATATATATATATATATATATATAAGCCTGTTTTATTTCCTCCTATATTGAGTTTTTATTATTTGTTATTTTTATTAGTTTCTTAGGAAGGAACCCCTCTTTGGGTATAGGCCTCCTCCAGTTTAATCCATTTTTCCCTATTCTGGGCCTTCACAGTCCATTCCTTGCCAGCTGTAGCTATGATGTCATCGCTCCATCTTTTGATTGGACGTCCCCTTCGCCTTTTTCCGTTGGGTCCTTTCCATCTCGTCACTTCTGCTGTCCATCGCTTATCGTTGTACCGTGCGACGTGGCCGGCCCATCGCCACTTTAAGCTTTGACAATAATGTAGGGCATCAATTAGTTTTGTCTTATTCCGTATTGATTCACTTCTTATTTTATATATTCTTCTTATTTTTAAAAGGCTTCTTTCCATCGCTTTCTGGCAGTTCGCGATTTTAGTTTTTATTTTTGTGCTGTAGGTCATTGTTTGGCAGCCATATGTGAGTGTCGGTAGAACGCATGTGTCCATTGCAATTTTTTTCAGGTGAAGCGGATAGTCGCCTTTTGTGATTTCTTTGAGTGACCAGTATTTCTTCCAACTCATGTTTATTCTGCGCTCGACCTCTTCTTCCTCAATGTCTTGAAACGAAACTTCTTTTCCTAGATATACATATTTATTTACGTATTCCAGAGGCTCTCCTTGGAGGTTTATTGTATACAAGGAGCTGTTTGTCATGAGTTTCGTTTTGTCTTTGTTCATCAACAGACCTACTTTTTTGCTTTGATCGTTTAATTGGTTGATCATTTTCTCAAGGCTTTTGCTGCTTTCTGCGAAAAGGACTATATCATCTGCGAAACGGAGGTGGCTTAGACATCGGTTGCCGATTTTGATTCCTACATTTTCCCATTTTAGGCCTTCAAAGATTTTTTGCAGCACCGCTATGAAAATCTTTGGTGACAGGGGGTCTCCTTGCCTCACGCCTCGCAGGATTGGTATTTCCGGTCCTCGTTTTTCGAGTTTTACACAGCTAGTACTATTGTCATATATGTTCTTCAAGATGTTGTAATACCTTTCGTGGACCTGGCATTTCTTTAGTGTCTCCCAAATTGCGTCATGTGATATTGTGTCAAATGCTTTCGCGTAATCGACGAACGCTAAGTATAATGGTCTGTTGAACTCTCTATATTTTTCAATTATTTGTTGCATGACATGAATGTGATCGATCGTTGAGAAGCCTGTCCGGAAACCAGCTTGTTCTATTGGCTGTTGATCTTCAATCTTGGTGCTGATTCGATTTAGCATTATTGAGGTAAACAGTTTATATGTGCTAGGGAGGAGGCTAATCGGTCGGTAATTTCCAATATCTTGAGGGTCGCCTTTTTTGTATAGCAGAATTATATCTGACTTCCTCCATTGTTCAGGTGCTTGTCCTGTGCTGATGACTCTGTTGAACAAATAGGCGAGCGGGTTTGCCAGCTGGGATATGCCAATTTTTAAAGCCTCGTTGGGTATACAGTCTGGTCCGGGACTTTTTTCCAGTTTGAGTTTCTTTATGTGCATTGCTACCTCCTGTGCATTCACTTCTGCGGGTTCATCTTCGGTGTTGTTGGGAATCCTGGAATATTTGTTCTTGTTTACTTCTTTGCAGGTTTCAGTATTTTTATTATATAATTCTCTATAGAACTCCGTAGCACAGTCTAGAATGTCTTTTCTTGTGTTTGTTGTTGTATTTGTTTTTAAGTGCTGGATCCAGTTTTTATGTGTAGCGAGCTGTTTATGTGCTCTCTTCGTGCTCCTATATTGTTTTAGGTTGGTTTCTATTATGTGTTTTCTATGTCGCAAGTAGTCCTGTTTGATAGCCTTATTAGTTTTCTTGAACAGTGTTTTTAACTCTTCCTTCATATCTTTGGTTTTTTGCTTTGTTTTCAAAAGTTCTGAGCGTCTTGACATAAGTTCTAATGTAGGTTTTGTTAGTATTTTTTTCATAGTTGTTTGTGTTCTTTCTTTTTGTTGTTTTGACATGCTTTGTTTAATGACATGTTCTATCTTGTTGTACAGGGTCTGAACGCTCTCACTTCTTTGTAGAGATTCTAGCTCTCCTTTGTAGTTTTCTAGATTCTTTGTGTATATTTTTCTTTCTTCATCTGTTTTAAATGTATTTGAGCATGATTTAAATGCTTGCCTGGATCTTTTGGTATTTTGTAGGAGGTAAGTGGCTCTGACCAGTCTGTGGTCGGAGCTGTATCCTAGACCATGGAGGATTTCTAGCTTCCTTATTTTTTTAGGCTGGTTGGACAGAATGTAGTCCACTTCGTTCCTTGTTTTTCCATTTGGCGAGATCCAGGTCCATTTGCGACTGGGTCTCATTTTGAAATGTGTATTCATGATTGACAATCTATGTTCGAAGGCAAATTCTAGTAGCTTCTGTCCACGTTCATTTCTTTTTCCGTAGCCAAATTTCCCAAGAATCGTGTTTTCATTTTGTTTGGGTTGGCCCACTTTGGCATTAAAGTCTCCTATGACTAGTACGCTATCTCCTGCCATGGTTTGAGCTTCATGTAATGTCTCATAGAATTTGTTGATTTCTTCCTCGGATGCTTTTTCAGTTGGTGCGTACACTTGAATTATAGAAATTATTTTTTCATTGAACTCTAATTGAAGTAGTGCCACTCTTTCAGACAATCCTGAGAAATTTAAAATGTTGTGTTTATATTCCTTTCTAATCAGGAAGCCCACTCCATGTAGGCCTGGTGTCTCTCCTTTGAAGCATAATATATAGTCTTCGTGTTCTTCTATGCTGCTGCCCATTCGCCTAACCTCGGCCAGGCCTAGTATATCGATTTTTATTTTTTCTAGTGAATGTATAAGCTCTATGTATCTTGTTGTTGATGCTAATGATCTCACATTCAATGTTCCAATTAGTAGGGGTTTTTGGGTTATTTCATTATTTTCTACTGGAGGGTGATGGTCTGTCGTCCCACGGGGACCAGCCGGCTTGGGACCTGGTGTTTTGGTTGTTGGATGCTTTGGTTGCTACAGTGTTTCTTCCGGTCTGTTTGACGTCCGCTGCGTCACATAGTCCAATGAGTTTGAACTGGACCTCGCTCTCATTAAATCGAATGCATTTGTTTTATTGTTTATTGCTGCGGTTGCAGTCTGTTGTTTTTTGGGCTGTGAGTTACTTGAAGGGGATGCTGATAGTTCTCGTTTTCTGTTTTCCTTAGTATTTATGCTTTCTTTAATTATCAGTTTATCATATCTTAGATAAGCGACATTTCCTTTTTCCCTTTCTTCAATGAGTTGTGGCATTAACGCTTTTCTTTTTTGTAGGGTTTCTTTAGAGTAGTCTTCTGTGAGCTGGAGTACCTTAGACTTGTTTTTGTTCTTCATTACTTCTGTTTTCTTCCAACCACTCACAAATGACAGAACAATTGGCCTTGGTTTTTCTCCTTTCTTGTCTTTTCCAATTCTGTATATTTTGTTAATGTCGAAAGCTTCTATTGATATATTTAGTTCAGTTAGGAACTTCTCTTGCACATTTTTTATTAGTTCGGTCGTGGAAGTTTCCCCTTCTTTCAATCCGTGTATTATTAAGTTGTTGCTTCTCTTTTCCATCTCCAAATATTCAACTTTTTTCTCCAGCTGATTCACTTTTGTTTTTAATTTTTCGTTTTCCATTATATAAAGATTTAATTTCTCATCTACTTTTGTTATCCTTAATGTTATTTCATCGGTTTGAGCTTGCATTTCTTTTCGCATCTTTGCGAAGAACAATTCGAATTGAGCATCCATGTTTTTTGCGTGGAATGGAACGGAGCGTAATATTAGTAAATCTTTTTATTTTTCTTGCTGGTAACACTTGCACTGACACTTGACAGTTGTAAATTGTTTGACGGAATATCCGTCCGATTGTCTGTGGTCTATGGTTAAAAACCTAACCTCTAAACTACACCAGTTTTCTTTTAAGTTTATTTTTGCAGATTTCGATGTTTGCACAAAAAACTTTTAGTTACACCACTTTTTTCACTTTGTTGATCACTCTGAATTGTGTATTTGGGAGAAGTATTGTTGTTAACTATTTATTTTCGGAGATTGTTTGCGGAGAAACTGTACAGTGATGTTTACGATCGGACGCCGGAACCGGAACCCATAATTTAAAGCATAGGTAATCCAAAATAATGGATTCCTTAAGATTTGTATATTTAAATACAAAGAGCCCTCACTTAGGGTAAACTTTAGATAAGTAGGTATGTAAGTATACATAGATATTTGGTCTAGATTACTAATAAGTAACCTAAGTTTTATTGTATAATATGAAAGCAAAGACTAAATTACTTCATAGCCTCTTTTGTGCTGTAAATAGTAATTTATTTTATACTATATCAATATGTATGAAAGTTTAGATTTGGATACAAATATATATTATAAATGCAGTAGTCTAGAGTATATTAAATACTTGATCATTATACTGTGCCTTTTTATGTATAGTATTTATAAAGATGGATAAGATATTAATGGTATTTCAAATACATATTACTATGGTTTTCATGTGTTCAACCTAGATTACTAGATTAGGTAATTGGAACTTTATTTCCAAAACAAAGCAGCTGCTCTGAAAATTATACATGCACACAAAATAGGTAATTTACACAATGAAATCCCATAAAGATAATGGTATAAATTCTTCTAAATGGTAGGTTCAGGTTACTGAGATCATATTTCCTTGATGGAAAAACAGCACACTGCTCTGTGCACTATACGTACTACAGACAGACATTTCTCACAGAATAATGATTGAAATTTCGTAGCACCAGGATATCTCTCAACATTAATCTCTACTTGTTAGTAGATCTCCGATCCATATACTATCAATATGCAACCCTTTGACGGGCGAAGCGGAGTTGGGTCCAAAGGCCTATAGTCAAGATCTCGCTAAGACAAGACAAAAATGGACACTTACCAGCTACCTCGAACTCACTTTATCATTCAATTCTTTGTCATCTGACTTAATTTTAATACATTAAAACTTTCCTACGACTTACACAAATACTAAGAAATCGCCTTGGCTGCATCGTTATCACCGTTCGGTATCTTGCAGCCAACGCAAACCGAAGGTACTTGCAATTTGCTCCACATTTTCGTTTACCACGTGATCCTCTTGCAGAGCGACCGCATCCATTCGCACCTGAGCCAAAAATCCTCCCTTTTGCAAAAAATGGCGTCTATTTATAGGGTTTTCGAACTGCCTAAAATGTATCACTAAAATTCCCGAACCAAGTAAAACGTTACTATTTAATATCGACCTTATTTTCTACAACTTAAAGTTTACTTTCTCTTGACTCTAGGTTTGACTTAGAATCTCTTTATTTCTATATGATCTATCGGCCATGTTTTCTAGGATTTTGCACACTAAACTAGCATCGTCCTTTTTAGGTTTTAATAATTTCGTACTGATGTTTGATCAAGGGATTATATTTCGAAAATACTTTTTAGTTCGAATATTTATTTTAATTGTTAGTATTTTATAACACGAGTCAGACTAGACCCACTATCGCGTATTTTAATTGCCGGATTGAACGGAAATGAATTAATTCAATGAAGTACTTCGTTGACTATTTACGATCGTTTAATATCTTAATATTCGCCAATTGAGTTGGTTTACTATGGATACATATATAAAAATTATAAATATAATTACGGAATATATGTAGCAGTTCAAACGGACTGTTACAGCTTGCCCCTCGCGTTTTGGCAAAGACAGGAAGGTTTAACTAACCTGAATCGGAGCCAAAATGCAACCCCAATAATTATAGTTAACGTACAGTTATTGAAATTTGAAGAAAATAGAGAAAAGAAAAAGAAAGCACCCTTCTTTTTCCCTCTCGGCTGTGGTGAATATAATGACCATTACTGAAAAGATTCCAATTAATTTGGTGCAAACCTCAGATTAATAGTATATCGGTTCATGAGTCAAATTACTGACAGCCAGACAACTCATCTTAGCTGAAGCAGAAGGTTGTGAGGCTTCTGTGTTCTTTAACAAAGTCTTTGTTGTTTCATTTGAAATCTATAACCACATTGTTCGGTTGGCGATTTCGCCATCTACATTGTCCAGACGTAATGACGCAACAAAATCCTCTCCGCCAAAATGAGAGACCCTTTCGTTTTTCCGGTTGCCACCAATAATTGTTCTCCCCATAAAACCAAGTAACCGATCCAAAGTCCGACACCAAATAACTAGTATCTTCCTTTCTTGGCGATGTCCCATGTCCAAGCAAGATCAATCAGATAAGCATATCTATTCTTAAAATAAATCACTCTATTTTAAAACCCGACTAAAATACTAATTATATGTAACATTTATTGGCAAAACTAGTGTTAAGTAAAACTAGGATTTCAAAAAAAAAACACATCAGAATCGTAAGTGCATCTATGTATAATATAAAATAATAAATTGAGACTTGACTCTTGTTATGGTTTAGAATGTGTAGAAAATAAATATAGTGTTGAGCTATGCTTCGCATCAACTCATTTCTCATGCTAATTCTGATTTCTCCCACATGACCACAAGGTGTGTACGAAGTTAGATCAGATATGAGCTTCTTGTAGAGTATGGTGTTATCAAAAAAATGTACCTTGTAATAGGTATCTGTACCATTAACCTAACACCAAGATTTTTTTGATAACCATATTGTGTTCCCACCCCCCCATTGTAAATATCAATAACTGCTGTCGATATTCTAAGCCTTGCAAAGATGAGGGAACTCATTTGACCATAAAGAAAGAACACACTTCAGCACCCTTACATCAACACTTCCACACAACACAACACGCTCCTTAAATTAGTGCATTCTAAATTCATCCTTCCTCTTTCGCTCTTTCACATATTTCCCTTCAACATTCCAAGACCAATCCGAATATGACAATTATTGTTAACATAGACATCCCCTCCCCAATTATTGCAAAATTTATTACTGAAGTTGTAACAAACTTGAAATGAACCCTAATTTGCTCCGTATAACCTCCGTATATTCTACCCCAACTACGCATTTACGCCGATTGCTTACTTCAATTTATGTTCTTAACTCAATGATTACGCATATCTGCTACATTACAAAATGTATAATTTTTATAAAAGTTTACGCTTCAAAATATATAGCACTCATGAAAATTCTACGCAAAGCCATAACATAGTACGCGACAGCCGCAAAATGTTAAATAAGACGCAAATGGCCACCTTGGACAATTTATATTACTAAAATGTATGTAAATACATACATGTTTATCGAAAATATGAATATAATTTGTATGTAAATACATAACTACATGAAATGAATACTTAAAACCTTATGGTACTTACGTTAATCCTTTTGTTATAAATCCACTTCCTTTTTAATTGTGACTTCGTAGCCCGTAAGTAAATCTTAACAAAAGAAAAGGCAAAATATTTGCTTCCACAGGATTCGAACCCATATCACGAACTTGACAGACGAACACTCTTCCACTGCGGTACCTATTCCTTACAAAATCATTAAATTATATTACAATTACTAGAACAAAACTTCTTATCTGAAATAAAATAACAAATATAAAAATATTGTGGTGGTACTGCAATAAAATTATGGTGTATGCTAGAACTGGAAAATATTTTATTAAGTGTGAAAAGTAACTACCATTCAAGTTTCACTATGCCACCCTCGACTAAATTTGATATTGGACGTAGCTAAATATTTTAGCGTTAAACCGCTAGATGGCGTTAATTCCTTTTTCCCTATTAGTTTTTCCACTCGTTCACAGATGGCGCTAATTCATTCTTTCCTATTAGTTTTTCCACTCGTTTACAGATGGCGCTAATAAGTGTAGTTCATACTGCACCCTTTTATTTTTACTTTAAATATAGACAGTATTTATAAATTTTCCCTATAAATAATTTTATTAACATGAAACAAGACAAACTACCAAATTGTTAACATGCCGTTTACAAGTAACATCACTAATCAAAGAAATAGACGCTACACCCTATGGAGTTCGTGTTGCCTTGAAGAAGCCTGTGCCCTATAATGTTTTTGATTTTACTGTCTCAACCCGACTCGCTAGACGAGACGTCCACAGATTGATGTTTTTTATTTCCGACATTGACAGAAAAGACAACAAAAGGAGTGTATTGAACACGCCTCTCCTGCGCATATTATTAATGTAAACAATCTTTAAGGTTACCATTAATTAATCACGATGAAGGATAGGAATTAGGAACTGAAATTTATCCGTATTCCTGGCGTTATTTGTGAACTTACTCGGCGTGTGACTTTATAACCTAAATTGATTGTGTCTTCAGTTGTGTTTATGTTTCCTGTTAAGTATACTAACGATTGATGTTGTAATGATGAAATGAGATGAATTGAATATTAAGACGTAGGTACTACAAATTCTATAACATAAAACTGCTAGCTTCATCATGTTATGAACTACGGAAATTTATGTAATAGGTAAGTAACCAGAAATGTTATTTGTGGTATATTAACATTGTAAGTTCGTTGGATAGACTGACTACATTATTCTGATATACATTCACAAATTATCATGAACTTTAAGAAAGGAATAAGCAGAAACGATGGATTCTCTGGAAAATGATCCTGTTCTCTTAAATATTTTCTATTACATAGCTGCCTACTTGCTGCTTACTTGTGGAATTGCAATTATGTAATATTATTCATTCATATCCTACGTTTCAGGACTGAACATGCCCCCCTGTCGTTGCGACTTTTGGACTATTGTGCCAATCCAACTTCCCACATAATAAGATGAAAAGTTTACCCGAGATGAGATACATAATGTAATCTGACAACAATCATTGGTGCATTGATGATGATTATACTGTTAGGTAAGTTATGTCTATATACTAATCCTGAAATATGTGTCAATTAAATGCGGGCCTATTCTCTGGTTTTTCTATAAATGTTTTAATATGCAATTTCACTATTTCAGAGTGTGTCGGATGAGACTCCTGTATGAAAACTATACATCATGCCCCCCCTACTTTGCAAGTTTAAGACTACTGCCCCATGTACTGACTCTACACAGTGATGTTTATTGTGATCTACCGCTGCCTATTATGGTAATTTTTCTTAAATATACTATGTATAATGATGATGATTTTGAAGAAACCTGAGACCTAATACTATTATGTTACCGCAAAACCAATGATAAATGAGTTAGTATTAATATTAGTCAAGTAACTATTTATCTTAAGTTTTCACTACTGGCGTAAAGTTTGTTATTATTATGAGAAACTTTTCGCTGTCACTTGTATGTCTATAATTTTCACTAGTGTCTACTTATGTAGAATATTATCTAGAATCAACCTTTATGTAATAGCTGAACTAGGGAATGGATAACTAAAATAGTAATAAATGTTGGACTGGTTCATCTGTTGAACTTCTTAAAAGTCTATGAAGAGTAATTCAGATACAGAAAAGCGATTTGGTTTTACTATTGCTTACAGTTTGTAAGTTGAATAAATACAAAGTTATTAGTTCTAACTGCCTATGAAAATTCTATCAGTGACTTGTACTTAAGCACAATTGAGAAAATAGTCTTAATTGAGAGCAAAACCTAACAGTATATAATGTTAATAATAATTAGAGATTTTAATTTATGACATACTTTTGTTTGTTTCAGAATGTATACCTGGGGAATAATGTATGATGATGTTGATATGAAGAGACTGCAGTATTTTATATCTATGGAATAATGTATAAAGATGTCAAATTGAAGCAACTGCGGAGGACCTAATCCCATACTCCAGGAACATGTGTGATAACCTGCTTATGATTTACCCTGCCTAACAACTGTATTGTTTTCTGGATCCATACAAGCTAATTCTATTCCATAAATACTTCAAAATATGTCCCTGACTTCTAATTTTCTATACTTTCCATACTACTTACTTTCTAAAACTACACATTATATCTGGTGAAACCTTCAATAAATGAAACAGAATGCTGTTGGTAATGCTTACAATTACAATAGGATGTGTGTGTTATACATAGAATGCTGTTTGTATGTATTGCATTGTTTTACTTGAACCTCGAGTGTGTGAAAAGATATTTTTTATGCTTATGGCATGAAATGTTTGTTTTCTACTCTTTTGCATCCAGTTTGTGCATACTGACCCATACCTGAGCTATCAATAAAAGTGTAATTTATGTTTTATTTTCCTCTTTTGCTTACATACTGATTTTGATGAAATTTGGCTATTGGTCACAGCGGGACAAAGCACTATGTATTTTTTGGTATTCTATTACTTTTGTCACGCCTTTTGATAACTTAACATGGGATAATTAGACACTTAAAATTCATTGCAAAGGCTTGCCTTATATCTTTGCCTTCTCTCACATCCTGATCATACATTCATACTTCATACTCACTGCCTTATTGAAATTTATAGCTAAATCACGTGATTTCACATCATACATTCTATTCTGTCTGGATTCGAACCAGCTAGCTGAACTAATAGACCTTAGATTCTAAGCATTTAAATTCACTAGCACAATAAATAATCCTAGCTTGATTTAATTTACCTACTATGATGTAAATAAGCATCTACAAACTACCTATCTAAGCTATTGCCTTTCTCTGAGCTGAATTTAGCAAATATGTAATATTTTATGTAAGAACCCGCTCATTCATCTAGCTTAGCTTCAAGGAATTATATGATTGCACTAAATTACCTAGGTACATAGCTAAAATGTAATACTTTTGCTGTATGAAAAATGTAGTCACTCGACCAGCCTAGACCTACTTGAAGAATATGTAAGTACATTATGCACCTAAAAATTCCTAGTTTCCTAGTATTCAAGGTTCACATTATTTTGATTACTTTAGGCGATACGACAAGTGATTAGGAAATACCTAGTTACTATACCTATACCTACATCATACTGTCAGAAGTGACACGAGTCACGTGACCGGCGCCTCGCAGTCTTGCGCGCGAAATCGTACTGATAACGTGATAACAAAGTTGCGCGTGAGTTTTCGCTTGTTAGTGTGTTTTAAGTTATTTCCTAAATAGAAGTAAACAATCGTGATTGTGTACATTATAAGCGTGAGATTTTACTAAATTATTGTGAAGCGTGACATAACCTAACGTGAAACTGTGCAAATATGTAATAACTTTTCTCGTTCGATATTTAACTAAAAGTGACTTTATTTATTATGATAAAAGTGACAACATGTAAATAAACAACCAGTGTTACATAAAAGATGACAACAAGTGTTCAAATTGTTGTGAATGTTATGTGCAATGAGTCCCTGCCATTTCGTTTTTCTGCACTTGTCAGGTTAGTTAAGAAAATCATATTTTAAATTACACAAAATTGGAAATATGATCTTTAATAATTGTATCAGCAATGAAAACCCGATTCGATTCCAGAACCGCGCATAGAATGAATCGCTATAGGTACACAAATGTCAAACTGCCATACCTACTAACTACTAGATGACGTTTCTTATCAATGATATGACTGATAAGATATCACGATACCCCCCTGACTTTTGAACTCTGAACTA
This sequence comes from Thaumatotibia leucotreta, assembly GCA_025490895.1. Taxonomy (NCBI): domain Eukaryota; kingdom Metazoa; phylum Arthropoda; class Insecta; order Lepidoptera; family Tortricidae; genus Thaumatotibia; species Thaumatotibia leucotreta. Next base: position 72,933 of record JALPQI010001307.1, on the reverse strand, counting down.
TCTTTGAAACTAAATGTAAATAAATTTAATAACAAAAGAAAAGTAATTAATCGTACAAGCTCCACAATTCTGTATTGCATCCGTTTTCACGTCAACAATTGTAGCAGGAAAGTCAAACTGGAAACTAATGATGAATCGACACATACATATCCTGGTCCTAGGTACCAATTGTAACGACCCGCCCTCTTAATAACCCCTCTCTTATAAATAATACTAAAACTACTTAGTCGACTCTCCTGCTTTTAAAGTTTTGGCCATGATGAAGTGTGATCGTCTAGAGATTGATGGAGGACCCTAACATTGTTTCATAGTAACCTAGAGTCTTTGACAATAACAGAATATGTGGAGCTTGTGGAGATAAATAATAATGCCTAAACTAAAGAATAAAGAAGTGTATTCGCAAAGATTGAAACAAGATTATTAATAATTGTTTAAACAGTCACATTAAGATAAACATTTCTAATATAAAGAAGTATGTAGATATTTATAGAGAATGGCATAGCAAAACATAATTAGTTAATTAGGAAAACAATTAGTAACTTAAAACAAAAATTAACAATGCAATTGCTTAATATTAAAGAAGCCCCACCTGCGGAGAGAGATAGGCAAACATGAGAATTTAAAATATAAATATTTAGTATATATGGTTAAAAAAAAACAATAAAAATAATTATTGTTTTTTTTTTCCTAATCCACTACCAGCTATTTCTTGTCGCGGCTAACTTGTGATAGTCCATTCCTTTGCTTTTCTACCAGAGTTTCAAAGGAATATAAACATATTTTTACAACAATTGTACTCTTAAGTACTGAGTTAATATAATAAATTAGAACAATGGAAGATTTTCCATATCCCTAGTCTACGTTCATATGAATTCTTAAAAGAACTCACATCTAGCTGTACATGTGATAGTATTACTTCATCATGTACGAACTATCATCAAGCAGGATGTGGTCTGCGACCCTAGGCTAACCTAACAGACGCTACCAGCATTTCGGAAAGCCTATTCCAAGCGAGAAGAAATGCCAAGAAACTCGCTTGTACTGAGATTTCAGCTCAACTACCTTCAACAGTCATTATTTATATAGAGTAGGAGTACTGTAACGGCCTTAGCCTATCCATTACTACCAATGTCATTTAGAATTCCAGATTTTAAAACCTATATGCAAAGAAGGTACCACATTCAAAGTATAGTGGTTACCAACTTCTGATCTTATGTTACATTCGATCAGTGCTAGATCCAATCGGTTTTCCAAATAATTCACCGGATACTGTAATGGATTACAGATTATTTATATTTTAGCATTTATTGTATTCAGTAAGTTGAACTCAAATTAGATTTAAAAAGTTGATATGCTAATTTTAAAGCATAGGTAATCCAAAATAATGGATTCCTTAAGATTTGTATATTTAAATACAAAGAGCCCTCACTTAGGGTAAACTTTAGATAAGTAGGTATGTAAGTATACATAGATATTTGGTCTAGATTACTAATAAGTAACCTAAGTTTTATTGTATAATATGAAAGCAAAGACTAAATTACTTCATAGCCTCTTTTGTGCTGTAAATAGTAATTTATTTTATACTATATCAATATGTGTGAAAGTTTAGATTTGGATACAAATATATATTATAAATGCAGTAGTCTAGAGTATATTAAATACTTGATCATTATACTGTGCCTTTTTATGTATAGTATTTATAAAGATGGATAAGATATTAATGGTATTTCAAATACATATTACTATGGTTTTCATGTGTTCAACCTAGATTACTAGATTAGGTAATTGGAACTTTATTTCCAAAACAAAGCAGCTGCTCTGAAAATTATACATGCACACAAAATAGGTAATTTACACAATGAAATCCCATAAAGATAATGGTATAAATTCTTCTAAATGGTAGGTTCAGGTTACTGAGATCATATTTCCTTGATGGAAAAACAGCACACTGCTCTGTGCACTATACGTACTACAGACAGACATTTCTCACAGAATAATGATTGAAATTTCGTAGCACCAGGATATCTCTCAACATTAATCTCTACTTGTTAGTAGATCTCCGATCCATATACTATCAATATGCAACCCTTTGACGGGCGAAGCGGAGTTGGGTCCAAAGGCCTATAGTCAAGATCTCGCTAAGACAAGACAAAAATGGACACTTACCAGCTACCTCGAACTCACTTTATCATTCAATTCTTTGTCATCTGACTTAATTTTAATACATTAAAACTTTCCTACGACTTACACAAATACTAAGAAATCGCCTTGGCTGCATCGTTATCACCGTTCGGTATCTTGCAGCCAACGCAAACCGAAGGTACTTGCAATTTGCTCCACATTTTCGTTTACCACGTGATCCTCTTGCAGAGCGACCGCATCCATTCGCACCTGAGCCAAAAATCCTCCCTTTTGCAAAAAATGGCGTCTATTTATAGGGTTTTCGAACTGCCTAAAATGTATCACTAAAATTCCCGAACCAAGTAAAACGTTGTTACTATTTAATATCGACCTTATTTTCTACAACTTAAAGTTTACTTTCTCTTGACTCTAGGTTTGACTTAGAATCTCTTTATTTCTATATGATCTATCGGCCATGTTTTCTAGGATTTTGCACACTAAACTAGCATCGTCCTTTTTAGGTTTTAATAATTTCGTACTGATGTTTGATCAAGGGATTATATTTCGAAAATACTTTTTAGTTCGAATATTTATTTTAATTGTTAGTATTTTATAACACGAGTCAGACTAGACCCACTATCGCGTATTTTAATTGCCGGATTGAACGGAAATGAATTAATTCAATGAAGTACTTCGTTGACTATTTACGATCGTTTAATATCTTAATATTCGCCAATTGAGTTGGTTTACTATGGATACATATATAAAAATTATAAATATAATTACGGAATATATGTAGCAGTTCAAACGGACTGTTACAGGTTGTGGTAAACGACAATGCGTTTCTGGCATTTAGTGTGTACATGCCGTATGACAGTAATAAAAGTGACGACTTGCTGAACTTTGCTAACTGTTTAGGAATTATTAGCGCCGTAATTAACGACAGCGATGTAGAAAATGCATTCATTCTGGGTGACTTCAATGCGCACCCGAACTCACGGTTTGGGGTCGAACTCGCAAACTTTTGTAAGGACGAGCAGTGGGAATGTGCTGATATGAAATTATTAAGCGGCCGCCCGGATACCTACACGTACATGTGCGAGGCAAGCGGCGCGCGGCGCTGGCTCGACCACTGCGTGGCTACCACCGCGGCCTATGACATTATCAAGTCAGTGCGTGTGGATAATAAAGTGTGTTGGTCGGACCATTATCCGCTATTTATTGAACTGGATACAACTGTGATAATTAAGAAGCACAATCAGTGCCACTACACCAACGTAAAAGGTGTTCTTTGGAACAATAGGAGTAATGAGCAGTCTTATAAATATGGGGAAATTTGTTACCATGCCTTTAAAAATATGGTTTCATCTAGTTATTGTATTGCCTGTGGAAATATCGAATTTAGTATGAATAATTGTGATAATTGTGATAATTATAAGGATATTTTAAATGGTATATATAGTGATATAGTGAGGACGCTACAGACTGCTGCTTCTAGTACCTGCAACCGTCCCCGGACCGGTGCAAATCGGAGGAAACAGATTGCTGGGTGGAATCATCATGTCAGGGAAACACATGAAGTAGCTAAAATGCACTACAAATGTTGGGTAGACGCCGGCAGCCCTAGGTTTGGTCTTCATTATGATAGTATGATAAAAAGTCGCAAAGTTTTTAAAAATAAGTTAAAATGGTGTCAACGACACGAGGACCAAATAAAAATGAACATTATAACTTTAAACAGAGCTAAGAATAATTTTTCAAAATTTTGGAAAGCTACATCTGCAATAAATGGTAAGCAGGGGTTGCCGGCGTCTGTGAATAATGTAAGTGATCCCAAACATATAGCAGACATGTTCGCGGAGCATTTTAAAGTGACGCCACTGAGCGTCGAGAATGTGCCCACGCCATCGCTGGGTTTTACAGTTCCGGCGTGTCCACACGAAAATAAAATTGTTTTTACCACAGATGACATTGCCAGGGTGATAAGGTCAATGAAACGTGGGAAGTCTCCAGGACACGATGGGCTCAGCGTGGAACATATCTTGTACGCCAGCGACGAATTGCACCGCGTTTTGACAGATTTTTTCAACGCATGCCTGGCTCACTGTTATCTCCCGCCTGACATGATGAAAACACTAATTGTGCCTATAGTAAAAAATAGGACTGGTGACCTTTCTAGTCTTAACAACTATAGGCCTATATCTCTGGCCACAATTATCGGCAAAGTACTCGAAAGGCTATTGCAACCCGAATTGACCAGGAATCTTAAAATAGATCACGCGCAGTTTGGTTTTCGTCCTGGACTCTCAACGGACTCAGCGATACTAGGGTTAAAGTACACAGTAAATCACTATGTCAAAAGAGAGACTTCGGTATACGCGTGCTTCTTAGATCTGAGCCGCGCCTTTGACTTAGTTAACTACGATTTACTGTGGAAAAAATTGACTAAATCTGGGACACCACCTGAGATAGTAAGACTGTTGAGATTCTGGTACGAAAACCAAACTAACAATGTTAAATGGGGTGACTCGCAGTCTAGCGATTACAGGCTAGACTGCGGAGTGCGCCAAGGCGGGTTAACATCTCCGGATCTTTTCAACTTGTACGTCAACGACCTTATCGAAGAGCTGAGAAGCTCCAATGTCGGTTGCCACATTGGTAACGTGTGTGTTAACAATCTGAGCTACGCAGACGATATGGTGCTTCTCAGCCCTTCGATAAGTGGTCTCGTAAAGCTTTTGAAAATCTGCGAGCGCTATGCAAGCGCGTTCGGATTGAAATATAATGTGCGTAAGACCGAAATGCTCGTGTTTAGGTCAGGAAAGGGCCCGGAGGTGATACCCAAGGTTTGTTTGAGTGGTGAAGCTGTTCGGGTTGTAAAGAGCTTTAAGTATTTAGGTCATATTCTGAACGAATATCTTAAAGATGATGCCGATATGGATAGGGAGCGCAGGGCTCTCGCAGTAAGGTGCAACATGTTGTCCAGACGCTTTGCGCGCTGTTCGAGTCAAGTAAAGGTGACTTTATTCAAAGCTTTTTGCCAATGTTTTTACACATGTCAACTTTGGATTAGATACACCAGACACTCGTTCAGTGCGTTAAGAGTACAATACAACAATGCCTTTCGTATTGTGCTGAAATTACCACGTTTCTGCAGTGCGAAGGCAATGTTCGCCGAAGAGAGAGTTCCTGACTTCTTTGCCATCTTGAGAGCCAGGTCAGCTACCTTCCGCACAAGACTGTTGGCCTCCGACAACGAAATTCTAACACTAGTAGCTAAAGACTACAGTGACGAATTTAACAAACACTGGCAAACATTGCACAGGTCCGAGAACGGCCAGTTGTAGTTTATTGTGTATGTTTTATTTCATTGTTGTAGGTGTAAGTTTTGTATTTAGTTTTAACTATGTTTACTTCTTATTTTTACACAATTTTAGTTTTATTTTATGGGATTCTTGCCTGCCAAATAAAGATTATTATTATTATTGTTCGTCTTTACCTTATCTCGGGACCATGGGGTCCCGGACCTTTGGGAGGCATACGTGGGGCCGAAGCCAACAGCGCAGAGGCCTTTTAAGACAAATAATCTAAAAGCAAGGGATACACGTGGCGGATACCATCCCCGAGCGCACAATATGATACGTCCGGAGATGGTCCCCGCCAGGTGCAAAGACTATTGCAGTGCACCACTGTGACTGCGATGGAAACTAAGGTCTTGGGCTATAGTTGGTATAATGGATGGACAGGATACTGGGTTATGGGAGGAGACTAGCGGACACCTGCCGTGACAATCAGTCTCAAAATTGTAAAAAGGCAGGTGGTGACTCGCCAACTCATTTAGTGGGCCCTACAAACGGCCGCACGCACAGTGCGACAATAGCGCAACACTTCAGAGCGGCTTTGAGGTTGTCGAGAGGTGAGACTGCGGTAGCCAGATCCCGGTAATCCGTTCAAGGGCCGCCGGCGTTATGACATTTTACACTTCCCACCTGGAGCATAGGTCCCGCTCTTGCGAATCCACTCTGGCCGGCCGGTCAAGGCAAGCACAGAGGCGAGGGCCATATAAAAGGGTCCTCTGGAATAGGGGTCCGCGGTGTCGCCACTCACCGTCAGCTCGCCACAAGCTGCCCCCGCGGGGTTATTATTATTATTATTAATAGGAGAGGCCTACGTCCAGCAGTGGACTATCATAGGCTGATGATGATGATGATGATACATTTATAATAGGTAATAGGAGAAGCTTATGTTTAGCAATGGACTGAAATAGCCTGATGATGTAACGTTGATTTCAGCACAAATACGGCGTGATCTGCGCCAAAGACTACTGCGCAGCCATCTGGATAGGCGAAGCAGGGTCCTTCTGTCTCTTCGACCCTCACTGCGTGGGTCCAAACGGCAAGATGTCGGCTGTCGGAGGGGCTGGGCTGATAGTGTTCAGCACGAGTGACGATTTAGCTGATACTTATAAGGCGAATGTGGATAATCTTACACGGCCGGGGCATAACAAGTTAGTGTTCACTTTATTGTACGCGTTACCCGTTGTAATTTTTCAAAAATGCAGTTATCTTAAAATTTGTATATTTGAACCACGTCTTCGATATTGATAAAAATTGGTAAGCTGGTAGATGCAATGATGCTGAGCAAGATAAAAAAATAAAGTAATAAATAAATAAATAATCATCTTGGGACATCTTACACAAATCGACCTAGTCCCACGGTAAGCTCAATTAAGGCTTGTGACATGGGTACCAGGCGACGATATATATAATAGATAGATACATATAGATCCTTAAATTCATAGACATCCATGACCAAGGAACAAACATTTGTGATAAATAAATACACAAAAAACGCCCTCGCCGGGATTCGAACCCGGAATCTCCAGCTTCGTAGGCAGGGTCACTACCAACTAGGCTACGGAGGCTGATGACTGACAGATTCCTATACATTTCCGGTAACAAAAAAGGAAGTTTCATACATCTTGCTCAGCATATTTGCCTCTACGATTAAAGATGTCAAAATATACAAACTTTTTGAGAAATGCTCAAGTAGGATATTCCAGTGAAGAGAAAATCTCACTGGCCAGCACAATAGTTATTTGTTTTACTAGGGAGCAAAGTGATTGTTTAACTCTCGTGCAAATATTGAAACCCGAGCAAGCGAAAGATTCCAGAATTTGAACCACGAGCGCAGCGACTGGTTAATAAAATGGAATCTTGCTGCCGAGTGATACACAACATTTTTCACCACACTAAAGCGAGGAAACATGCGAAATAAAACTCAAACATAACAAATTAGATGGTATTTATTTGCAAGTCCTCAACTTCCAAAAAATAAACAAATCAGCTTTAATCTATCCAGAAGATTAAAAAAATACTTTAACCTCTTAGAGATTAAAACACAGTTTTGCGCTCTGAAATTGAAGGACAAACAACGTGTTTACGAGCAGTGTGGTGAAAAATATAATAATTTAGGTCTAAAAAATCTACTTACGTCCTTCATCCTAGCTGTTCTCCTCTCAGGCGCATAATTTGGAAGAAATCGGAAATATTTCCTGCTGAATTTGTATCAGTGTTGCAATCTCCGTATTCTGATTCGCCCCACGTTTGCTACAAAAAGATCCGAAATGTTCCAAAAAGACTGACGTCAGTCTGTTGTTCGTCCTTAGTCTGTCCTCAGCCCTGGATATTTTCAAACATGTGGTACAAAAATGGGGAACATTTATGAAGAAATGGTCCAATTCGATCCACCAGAGATCAAAAACGATCCAAATTCGTCTTTGGTCCGCACTGGCAACACTTATTTGTATGTAACTCAGGGGAGGAATGTATTAGTGCCCCACAAATGCCGTTAGTTTTAGTCTCGTTTTAAGAAACATCTTACTCATTTTGGCATATTTTAAATTGGCCTAAGCTTCCAATTGATTGACAATGCTCCTTTCATCTAGCTTCACGATAACGCCCGTGTCTGTGACGTGGGAGTTTGCCAAGATGGCGGGCAAGGCGATGGCGCCGAGCAACGTGGCCGACGAGGGTTATGAGTGCAAGGTATCATTTAACCAAGCTATTTCAGGGAAGTTGTAATTGCTCGACATGTTTCGCTCTGTTAAGAGGATACTCGTCAGGAACCTTTAGTACTGTTTGGTAGTCAGATTTGGTAGCTGGCTGCCAAATGGGAAATATGGTTTCCCGGTAGCCAGTTATGAAATGGGACTAAATCTCTCATCTCGTTGCTGGATTTGGTACAAACCTGGTTACAATTCGGTAATTAGATAAGTCCCGACTTAAAGCCAGTTACCTATTGGGATTTTATTAGAATTTCGAAGCTGGTTACGAAACTTTGGCTACCAAACGGTACTAAAGGGTCAGGAATACCCTTGGCTAACGCCCGAAGTATAAACGTACCCCGCCGGCATCGGATGTTATACGAGGAAGTTAACAGTTACTCGTATATTGATTTAAACTTTCACGATTATCGCTCATATTGAAACGACAAACGGATCTTAATCACGTAAACTTAAGTTACTCGAAGTTGATACATTTTCTCGCCAGTCTGCCTGCGACCACGGGTGTAACGACATACCCGAAACGTCAGGATAAAATGAAACGTGAGTTTACGTGATTAAGACCAGTTTGTTGTTAAAATATGAAGTTGACAGCTCAGCTCTTCCACAGAACTTGTGAGCTCTTCATTCTCGAGCTACGTCAACAAGTGTCTCGCGATTTAAAGTTCCTATACCAATAGGTATAATGTAATTACGAAATTGATTAAAATTTGCAGGTGCTGACAGCGTATGTGGAGATAGCGCGAGGACGCACCATTCTGCGTGGTTCGCGACCACCGGATCCTATCAAGTGAGTATACTGTCTGCAGGGATACATTAAACAGGGTGGTTAGTGAGTAACCCGACAAACTTGAAAGGTGTATTCCTGACCACATTGTCATTTTGAAACTATAATGTCATATGAACTTTTCTGGATTCGGCTTAATTTAAGAGATAATGTAATGAAATGACATGTTTTTCAAAAAACTATTTTCATCATATGTCACTGATGCCTGCACAATTAAAATTCTTACACTAATTTATTTATTTATTTATATTTAAACCTTTGGGAAACAAACAGGCATTATCAATACACATAGCTTAAACAAATTACAACTAATAGTTTTCATCTTGACATACTCACTGACGAAAGTTAGAGAAAATGACAAAAAAGCATCAGAAAAATGTTCAACTAAAAAAGAATTTAAATCCTTAAAAAAATCTTTCCTTACAATTCATTACTGGTCATGAATAAAAAAAAACAAAAATTCCAAAAAACTATTTAAAAAAAACTTTTTTTGTCCGAAAATGACATATTTATATCTCTTAATATTTTTTACTTCTTTTGACATCAAAAATGCATTGGTAAAGTCTGTCGGTATACTCGTTCCGACTCTGTATAGTAGTGCAAATTTTTTGGGTGGGTCTTATTTCGAGCGTTTTATATGCTTCAATGATCTGGACATATTTATGTAGAAATAGATTGGCATGTTTTTGGCTGTCATGGTAGAGATAATTGGGCGAATCAACTTTTCGATCGACACTATTTTGTCCCGTAACGCAGGTGACAATTTCATCAAGTTTACTAGAAAAAATGCTTATAAATTATCCATGCGTTAGGCCACACACAAGTTCACATCGATACATTTAGGTTCCAACTGTTTTTCATTGTAAATTATGTGTATATTATTAATTGATGTATATTTGTAAGTTCATGAAAAATAAAGCAGCAGACAGAAAATAATATTTCGATCGAAAAGATGTTTGGCCCACTTATCATAGTAGACAATTTTCTCAATAAGCCAGTGCCAAATTACCAAAAATCGGTATAATTCATGTCAGCTTTTCCACATTCTAGAGGCGACTATTGGGTCAGTTTTGTATCTAACCCTTGTGAAGTTGAATTTTTATTCATAAAGGACTCCTAAATTAACAAATTGCTAAGTATTGTTTGTCCCTTTCGCTCTTATAATATAATACCTTTATTTCGTAAATTAATTTACAAGACGTGACAAATGTCTCCGCACTAGGCTTCGCCTGTATCGCGGAAAACCAATACAATTTCATAACAGAAATTATGTTTACAAAATTGGTATCAAAATTTTGGTGAAAGGAAAAATATAAAACAAAGAAAGCTTGAAGCTAAAACAAAGAAGGCACAACTAAGAACAAAAATACACAATGTAAAACGTTTTCTGTCTCATTATAATCTAGAGAGTGCAGTAAATGAAACAGGAGTTTTTTTGCTTCTGTTGTAGTACAGTCTCTTAGGTTACAGTCATGGCATTAGGTATAACTAATAGCTCTGATGTGATCTCCAAAGCGTTTCCCAAAGGTTGTGGGTGTCCGGTGTGTACCGATAAGACCAAAAAGGACAAACAATACTTAGCTTCTTAAGTTAGGAGACGTTTATGAATAAGCTATCAGCTATCACCGCCGGGCGAGTATCGCCGTGTCTCTTTTTTTACACGGGAGTGCGTATCTTTTGGTCATGTATATAGCCGATAGTTCATAGCTTAGTAGCTCGTAATATACAGGGTGCTCGCGAGCATTCCGAAAGATCTTAACTATGCATTCTAGACATCAAAATAAACAAAAAATATTATGAGGCTTTTTGAATACTTTTTAACATTTCCGGTACTTTTTATCATAACAACAATTTGTATAAATTATTTATTTCAATTGTTTTTTTTAGGTAGGTACAGGTTATTTCGTCAAGTCTATTCGTATTTTTTGATTGTCAGGCAAATGGTGTGGTAATATTAGAACACATCGTGGTAGCATTGTAATCATAAAGAAGTTAAATGACGAGTTACGTCGAAAAACTTACTTCGAAAAAGGTTGATTATCTCTGAAACCAAGCCAGGAAATTTTATATAACATTAAAGACTCTAAATGACTCGCTTAACTTCAAACGCGGGTAAATCCACTCTGTCAATAGAGTTGAAGTTTAAAGAAAAACTAGGCAATTGCAATTCAATATGCACTCTATCGATAGACTGGATTTACCCGGGTTTGAAGTTAAGCGACTCAAATATGGTCAGGAATCCAGCATTAAAATCTTTGGGAATGCTCACGAGCACCGTGTATATGGATTATAATGTTTGACACTTTTTTGGATTTTACTGGCGGCCGGTCTACAGAACTTATGCGTTTGCGCAGGTTCTGCCGCGACGCGCTGCTCCAATCAGCGGCGAGCGCCGTCGTGGGAGCCGCCATGACACACATCCGGAAGCCGCACCTCTGGACCAGGAATACCATCGACCAGGTTATCTCATCAGCCTATTTTAGTCCACTGGTGTCCGTTCCTCGAAAGCTTGTAACTTGTAATACAAGTGGAAGTCTCTTTTCAACACTATTAATTAGTAATATTTTCTTCGGTTACCGCGAGGATTACTCATGAAATAAAACTATGGAAACGGATAAACTCGCGTGTATTAATTAACTTTCACTTCCTTCCGACGTTTCGAACACTTACAGGGTCAACAACCGTTTCGAACACTTACACTACAGGGTCACTTTATTGGCCTGCGCGTGACAAATTAATTAATATACGCGAGTTTATCCGTTTTCATAGTTTATTTCACTATTAATTACATAAGGACTTCCGCTTGTATTACAAGATAAAAGCTTTGGAGAAATAGGCCCCAGTAGGCTTAGCAAAGGATTAGTGCGACAATGTCGCCGCGCGAGATAGACTATCCATCACTATTTTATTCATATAGTTAGTAAAAGATGGAAAATCTATCTCGCGGCGACATACTGACATACCAATCATATGCTAACCGAACTGGTCGTAGCGTGGGCCTCACCTGTCACTTTCATGCATGCACCTCATAATATATGTAGCGTGTAAAATTCCGGAAAAACAGTTTCTTTTAAAACAGCTGGTTTTTTCGGATTCTTTCAGAAAGTTATGAAAGTTCTCACTTTAATTTTCAACTCTAAACCTATGTGCATTAGGACCAATCACAACTACGCGTCGGACACTGCTCAACCCCGACACGTTCGTCACACATTGACCACACGTTGTCCACACGGAGACTACGCGCTTGCGACTGACGTGTATCGAGCAACCATTTGCATTATCCACTCGTTCACGCCGCGTTTTCCATAAAGGTGGATTTAGACTAAACGACCATCTATTTCAATTGATTTTTCCTCGATGACATCGCGTTCTCCTGGTATAAGAGAAAATTAGACCTAATTCTCCTTGGTTTAGAGTTGAAAATTAAAGTGGAAAATTTCATAAACTTTTCGAAAAAAGAAGCTGTTTGGAAAGAAACAGGATTTAATCCGGAAATTTTTAACGCTAGCGTGGAGTTGTTATAATGGACGAAGACCTTAAACGCCTTGCCGCCGTGAAAAGAGTTCGATTCAATGCTCTACTGTCTATAGCTACTTAGCCACCAATCCCTCGCTTCCCGGCCTTTGCAGTAATGTACAATACCGTTGTTTGCGCAGATAATGACGGAAGGCTGCAAGTTGTTCGCGGCATCCGTCAACAACCTTGGCTACGAGTTCCGACCTGGAGACGATGTGCTGATGCCATTACAGGTAAACTATCTTACGATACTATTGCGATTAAAGGTCATTGGGCATTTTGTTCGGGCATATGACCCACTGCGTACACAAACGAAATAGGGCTAGGAAGTAAGTGCTACTGAGTGGTATGAGTCGCATTTATAGTTTGAGTAAATCGGCTGTGACAAACGGACAGGCGGACATGACGAAACTATAAGGGTTCCGTTTTTGCCATTTTGGCTACGGAACCCTAAAAAAGAGCGTGGTATGTAGCATTCATAGCTCCCAAGACTCAATGCGTGAAGTCCCCAAACCTGGGATACAGATAACCAACTACTTAAGGCTCATTCATCCTTCTTTTTTGTCTTCTGTCTCGAAGATTTAGTAAATAACTTTCTGGCCTAAAAGTACGCGTTTTCCAACGTAATCTGCTACCTATTTCCTTTCTCATTTTTAGAGCAAAATTACTATTCCAACTTTGGAATCTGTGGATTTCGAAATATAATTAATGTGACTCAACAGAAGGACGGATAGTGGCACCATAAATTGTCCTTTTGTGCCTTTTTGGTATATCTATTACCGTAAAATGGGATAAATAGGAATGGCGGAGTAAATAGGAATGTAGAGTAAACTGGTCTGTTAGCCCAGGATAAACAGTCCAGTTTACAACATCAGATTTTTTTTATATCATCTGTTGACAACCAAAACTCACTAAGTAACAAATACCTACTTGAAATAAAGCTCATATCTCAGTTCCGATCCAGTATTGATATACGACGTTGCTAAGAGTTGTGACAGTTTTTATAGTGAGTTTTGGTTGTCAGCCGACGATATGTGTTATTCTAAACTGGACTGTACTGTTTGTCCTGGGCTAACAGACTAGTTCAATATATATTCCTATTTACCCTTTCATTCCTATTTACTCTTTTTTACATTACCTAAAACTATCTACCTAAAGCTTTCGAATTTACACAGTTTTTAGGGTTCGGATCCTAAAAAGTGTATTTGAAGGTTCGAGAGCTTGATAAATAAGACTACCTACTTTACTAAGGGCTGACTATTCAATCCCCGAATAAACCAACCGTTAGTTAAAATTATCTCCTTACTTTTCTAAAATCATCAGTCAAAACAGGACAATGCTAAAATTTTTTACGCAATACACATACACACGCATATTTAGTCGCACACGCACACATTAAAATCAATCACATATTTTCATTATAAAATTGTTGTAAGTAAGCATTAGTTTAATAGGTATTTATAGCAAATGTGGAAGAGCGGTGCCGCCCGGCACAGGTTATTTTGCATATAAATAACTTCAAGGGAAACACCAATACTTGTAATTTTTTGTACAACCTGTTAACGGAAAAATTTTGAATTTTTCTTGAATTTTTTGTTTTTTTTTTGACGGGTACTTGTTAACCAAGGATTGAAAAATCAATCCAAAGAATGAATAGACTGCAAATGAGGTTTTTTGGCAGGTGATGAAGAGATTCGTCCTGGGCACCAACTATGTTCGCGTCGATCTTCAAGAGGTGTTCGCCGGACGCATCGAACAAGCCAAGCCAGAAGGCACCAACACTCTCACGTGAGAAAAATACCGGATGAATTGATTTATATTCAAACCGAAATCAGAAGGGGATTCGTAAGTACTGTTGACACAACAAATGGCACAAAATTTATCAAGAATAGAGTGATTAATTAATCTATTGTCTGTAAATGAATATAAATATATAACATAATGTGAATAACTATGAATATATCCTAAATTGACTTATACACTGTTGTGTCAACAGTACCTTCGAATCCCATTCTAATCGCGGTTTGATAATATCAATAATAGTGATCGTTATCAACGTGCACTTTTTGTGACAAAGGGCTTTTTTTAACAGAAAAACCAAATACAGATGCAGAAGTTTTGCTTAAAAACGGGTATAGAAAACAAGCATGACGAATTCGAACGACGAATGACGACGAGTTCGTGACACAAAAATTATGACGTAAAATTTTGTTTTCATACCACCGATTCGAATACGGGTCTTTTCTTCCCTGCTAGGAGGGATCAAAGTGGCGCTTTTCTGTTCAAGGACTTCCTATTGCCAGCCTAAAAAATTACAATAATATGAAATATGCGAAATATGAAAATAAACAGTACGTTCATAATTGATAAAAAAATCTTCAGAATCGATTATTTACATAAATATGAAATATGTGATATATCTTTTATTTTTCTCATAGTTGGTGTGAAAAGCAGTATGTGCCACACGGTATCAAAATTATTTCGTCTTGGGTGTTAACGCTTGAATCCTTCATTACTTAGGTACAGTCACCACACGGGAATGTTGAGCCACTTGCCACTGTTCGCAACTTGGTCGAATAATACAAATCGGGTTCCGAACTCTTATGAGGCTGGTATCACGACTTCGGCCGAACTCGTGATACCTGACCAATGGGGCGCGCGTTGCTACAGTTAGCCAATGACCGCTTGCGTTTTCTTCGGAAGGTGACATTACCATGGTTATGTAATAAGAAAAATGTTTAACCAATGATTGTTCGCGATTTTTCCGGAAGCTGACGTTACTATAGTTACGTTATAACATCCGCTTTAGTCCTGGAGACGACGTCAATCTAACTTCAGAGCCCTGATGGTGATTTCGTTCACTTTCTTTTTAACGGCTGTCACTGACAGGTATTTTTTTAAAGTTAGAATTTCAGTCAGAAACTATCAACTCTTTATTAAACATTTTTATGGCTACTGACATATTATAGGATTATAGGTAGATTGTCAAAGGTTCCATACTGGTACCATATTTTTCCACAAAGGTTACATAAGTACCTATTCAACTAACGTCAACTGAGCTGTGACGAATTATCATAAAGACAGCAAAGCATTTGTCTCTGTCAATGAAAAAAAATATTTAAAATTGCTCGATAAATGGCTATTTATATTATTTTATTTTATTTATTATGAAACAAACGGTCATACAAAAAAATATTGATTACAGGTTATCGCCTTATTTCTTAGACCTACAGTTTCCATTAATGATTTACAACTTAAACCTAGACATGATATAAGTAAGTATTCATGTTTACTGTTTTACAGGATTTTGACACGGTATAATATATGAAAGTAACTAAGTAAACAAAACATTTAACTTAAGCAACTATTACAATTTTCATGGGAGTTATTCAGTGACAAAAGTGTTAAGATTTAAATTAATTATTTCGAAATACTGCTTTCAATGAGTCTATGGTACAATTGAATATGTCAACATTCTTTATGCTATTATCATTGTAAAAAGTGCATGCACGTTTAATAAACAAGTTTTTTGAATACTTGGTTCTGCTACGAAGGATGGAAAATAAGTGTTTATGCCTCGGATGACATCGGCGTTCCTTATTACCAGGTACTCTTATAAAAATCTCTTTTAACAGGGTAGGGGAATCGATATGTCTGTTTATTATTTTATACAGTAGAACTGAATCAATGCAGTCTCTCCGGCACTCGAGTGATTGCATTTTATGACGGTTTAACGATTCCGCATAATCTTTGTATTCAGCACCACATTTGAAATCAAGGGATTTAAGAAACTTTTTCTGCAATCTCTCTATCCTATCGATATAAATTTTGTAATGGGGTTTCCACACTGCACATGCAAACTCAAGCCGACTACGTACATAGCCATTATATAGAACCTTGAGTGTTTGAGTATCTCTAAAAGGTTTACCAATTCGAAGTATCATACCTAATTGCTTAAATGATTTAGCTAATATGGTGTCTATATGAGATATAAATGTCAGTTTGTCGTCCATAACAACCCCAAGATCACGAATTTCCTTTACTCTTACTAAAATATTATCACATAATTTGTAATCAAATTTAGACAGATTTTTTTTTCTAGAAAAACTAATTGTATTGCATTTATCCGTATTAAGGAATAGATTATTATTTCTACAGTAAGTTTTTTTTTTTTTTTTTTTCTTTGTCAAATTTCTGCGTACTTTTACAATGTCAAAGTCTTTTAATTTGATCAACTAAATTTAAATGAGTTATTAAATGAAATCTGAATTATTGTAATGTATGGAATAAAATAAAGCTTATTATTATTATTTCCTTTATTGATCTTTTCTCTTAGGCTAGGTGTTTTATAAACATGTCTATAAAAGTAAAATACAATACAACATACAAAAACAATACAAAATATAAACACTTTATAAAAAACCTAACCTAGGGTGCCGCCGGCAACGGAGCGGGCCCAAGCTGCCGGTGGTTAAGGTCGCAGAGAGAGGAACCGACGGACTATCCGCGCCGTGTCCAGGACTACCGCCTTCTGCATCTGACCCTTGATCCAGCCATCTAGCGAGATACTCTTAAGATGTTGGTCGAGACTCTTCGCTATTAAACCGTTCGCTGTAACGACTATCGGGACTATGATCGTCGAGTCAACATCCCACATGGCGGTTATCTCGTGGGCCAAGTCTAGGTACTTACTGGACTTGTCCTTCTCGGCCTTCACGAGATTCTCATCATGGGGGATGGTGACGTCGACGAGCACAGCCCGGCGCTGCGATCGATCTACCAGCACGATATCAGGCTTATTGGCTACAATAGTCCTGTCCGTGATGATAGATCGATCCCAATAGAGCGTGGCACGACCATTTTCGAGAACTGGTGCAGTTGTGTACTTATAGTATGGCACTTCGACGTCCACAAGGCCGTATCGAAGAGCAAGCTGCTGGTGTATAATACTGGCTACGAGGTTATGTCTGTGCAAGTACTCGGTGTTAGCAATCTGAAAACAACCGGAAATAATATGCCTGAGTGACTCTCCGGGACGGCGGCATGCCCGACAAATGTCGACCGTACCGTCCTTCAGGATATATTTCCGGTAGTTATTCGTCATGATAACCTCGTCAGCAATTGCACAGGCAAAACCCTCGGTTTCTCCGAAGAGGTCCCCGAATCGTAGCCAGTTCACCGACGCGAGCAGATCCACGTCAGGTCCCGTGAGGGCCTTGTAGAACCGCCCGTGTAGCTCCTTGCTCTTCCATACCGCCCTGCGGTCCTCGGTGCTTAGTACCACAGGTCTGCGCCAGTTCTCTTTTGCCAAGGAGAGCGGCGTGAGGTTCCGGTCTACTGCCACCACGTCACGATGCATCCCGCACTCATTGTTAAGAAAATAGTTTCTGAGATTGTACACCTCGTGGTTGTGGAGGTTTTTGGCATTTAGGAAGCCGCGGCCCCCACACCTCCGCGGGATGTACAATCTCATAACTGATGAGCGCGGGTGTAGCATTCGATGTGTGGTAAGCAGTGTACGGACCCTTCGATCCAGGGCGTCCAGCTCGGTCTGAGTCCACCTTAGTATGCCAAAGGAGTATGTGAGTATGGGCATTACCCAGGCGTTGAAGGCGCGCACTTTGTTGCCTCCTGACAAAAGACTGTTAAGTACTTTTGTGAGCCGGCTGAAAAAGCGCTCCTTCACCGCCTGTCTAATTCCCATATCTTCAATACCCAGAGACTGTGACATACCAAGGTATTTATAGGTTTCTGCTTCCGAGATAGATCTGAACGACATTGTCTCAGAAAGCTGTAAATTTGTTGAATTTACTACTTTCCCCCGCTGCACATGCATAACCGCACACTTATCGACACCAAACTCCATATTGATGGCACTACTGAAAACTTCTGTGGTTCGCAGTAGCTCCAACAAGTCTTGGCTATTTGGCGCAAATAATTTGAGATCATCCATGTACAGAAGGTGAGAAATGACTTCACCCTCTCTCCGAAGCCGACAACCTAGTCCTGAATCCTTCAGCAGGGTGCTGAGGGGATTCAGAGCTAGGCAGAACCATAAGGGACTCAGACTGTCACCCTGGAATATGCCTCGCTCGATCCTTATGAAGTCCTGCGGGCCAGAGGGGTCATCTCCGCCTCCTGGTTGACGAAGGACTGTGGTCCACTGCCCCATACACGCGCCGAGAAAGGATCTTAAAGCTGCATCAACTTTATACAGCTCCAAGACCCTCTTCAACCATGAATGGGGCACCGAATCATAGGCCTTCTTGTAGTCAATCCAAGCGGCGGAGAGGGCCCCTTTGTTACGCCGGACTTGCTGGCAAATGGTCATGTCGATGAGGAGGAGCTCTTTATTATTATTATTCCCTTTATTTTAATATTCTCTTAGGCTAGGTTGATATAATATGGTTATAAAAGTAAAATACAATACAACATACAAAAACAATATAAAATATAAACACATTATAAAAACCTAACCTAGGGTGCCGCCGGCAACGGGGCGGGCCCAAGCTGCCGGTGGTTAAGGTCGCAGAGAGAGGAACCGACGGACTATCCGCGCCGTGTCCAGGATTACCGCCTTCTGCATCTGACCCTTGATCCAGCCATCTAGCGAGAGACTCTTAAGATGTTGGTCGAGACTCTTCGCTATTAAACCGTTCGCTGTAACGACTATCGGGACTATGATCGTCGAGTCAACATCCCACATGGCGGTTATCTCGTGGGCCAAGTCGAGGTACTTACTGGACTTGTCCTTTTCGGCCTTCACGAGATTCTCATCATGGGGGATGGTGACGTCGACGAGCACAGCCCGGCGCTGCGATCGATCTACCAGCACGATATCAGGCTTATTGGCTACAATAGTCCTGTCCGTGATGATAGGTCGATCCCAATAGAGCGTGGCACGACCATTTTCGAGAACTGGTGCAGTTGTGTACTTGTAGTATGGCACTTCGACGTCCACAAGGCCGTATTGAAGAGCAAGCTGCTGGTGTATAATACTGGCTACGAGGTTATGTCTGTGCAAGTACTCGGTGTTAGCAATCTGAGAACAACCGGAAATAATATGCCTGAGTGACTCACCGGGACGGCGGCATGCCCGACAAATGTCGACCGTACCGTCCTTCAGGATATATTTCCGGTAGTTATTCGTCATGATAACCTCGTCAGCAATTGCACAGGCAAAACCCTCGGTTTCTCCGAAGAGGTCCCCGAATCGTAGCCAGTTCACCGACGCGAGCAGATCTACGTCAGGTCCCGTGAGGGCCTTGTAGAACCGCCCGTGTAGCTCCTTGCTCTTCCATACCGCCCTGCGGTCCTCGGTGCTTAGTACCACAGGTTTGCGCCAGTTCTCTTTTGCCAAGGAGAGCGGCGTGAAGTTCCGGTCTACTGCCACCACATCACGATGCATCCCGCACTCATTGTTAAGAAAATAGTTTCTAAGATTGTACACCTCGTGGTTGTGGAGGTTTTTGGCATTTAAGAAGCCGCGGCCCCCACACCTCCGCGGGATGTACAATCTCATAACTGATGAGCGCGGGTGTAGCATTCGATGTGTGGTAAGCAGTGTACGGACCCTTCGATCCAGGGCGTCCAGCTCGGTCTGAGTCCACCTTAGTATGCCAAAGGAGTATGTGAGTATGGGCATTACCCAGGCGTTGAAGGCGCGCACTTTGTTGCCTCCTGACAAAAGACTGTTAAGTACTTTTGTGAGCCGGCTGAAAAAGCGCTCCTTCACCGCCTGTCTAATTCCCATATCTTCAATACCCAAAGACTGTGACATACCAAGGTATTTATAGGTTTCTGCTTCCGAGATAGATCTGAACGACATTGTCTCAGAAAGCTGTAAATTTGTTGAATTTACTACTTTCCCCCGCTGCACATGCATAACCGCACACTTATCGACACCAAACTCCATATTGATGGCACTACTGAAAACTTCTGTGGTTCGCAGTAGCTCCAACAAGTCTTGGATATTTGGCGCAAATAATTTGAGATCATCCATGTACAGAAGGTGAGAAATGACTTCACCCTCTCTCCGAAGCCGACAACCTAGTCCTGAATCCTTCAGCAGGGTGCTGAGGGGATTCAGAGCTAGGCAGAACCATAAGGGACTCAGACTGTCACCCTGGAATATGCCTCGCTCGATCCTTATGAAGTCCTGCGGGCCAGAGGGGTCATCTCCACCTCCTGGTTGACGAAGGACTGTGGTCCACTGCCCCATACACGCGCCGAGAAAGGATCTTAAAGCTGCATCAACTTTATACAGCTCCAAGACCCTCTTCAACCATGAATGGGGCACCGAATCATAGGCCTTCTTGTAGTCAATCCAAGCGGCGGAGAGGGCCCCTTTGTTACGCCGGACTTGCTGGCAAATGGTCATGTCGATGAGGAGGAGCTCTTTAGTACCACGGGACCCAACCCTACATCCATTTTGAGCAGAGGCCAGAACATTGTTCGCAACAATGTGCGTGTTAATTTTTGCTCTCAAAATGGATGTAAGGAGCTTGTAGAGTGTAGGCAAGCACGTGATGGGTCGGTAGTTTTTCGGTTCCGTGGTACTACCGGACTTGTAGAGCAGGAAGGTTACACCTGTTGTTAAGGAAGGAGGCAGGGAACCAAGCTCAAGGGCTTGTTGGAATTGCGCTGCTAATCGCGAGTGGGAGCACCGAAACCATTTTAGCCAGAAGTTGTGCAATCCGTCCGGTCCAGGACTTTTCCAGTTCTGGGCAGGGCGGATGGCACAAGTTACATCATCGGCGCTGATGGCAACTGCCTCCATAGGTTCGATGCTCTCGCACTCACGTTCAACAACGTTCATCCAATCGCCTTCGATGTGTCCGACGGGCACCGACCAGATGTTACGCCAGAAATCAGTCATGGCAGTAGCATCCGGCAGATGCGCGTCGGACAAATGATGATCGGTTCCCTCCCACCTTCGGTATAACTTCCTTTGGTCACTTTGGAAGAGACGGTTTTGTTGAAATCGATCCACACGCTCTCTGTAGCGGCGGATACGGCTTGCCCATGCATAAACTTTCTGCTTCAGAAAGTCAATGCGCTCTGTGAGGTTGGCCATGTAGTCGCAAGGCATGATGCCCGTTCCCGCGAATGCCTGGTTCACAAAGCGCATTACTCGGGGGCGGCTATTGCCCCCCCTGAAGCAGATCAGCTTTGCAATGAGAGTCCTAAACGAGTCGATACGACGCTCGATCCGCACTTGCCATGCGGGGACACCCCCGGCGGTCCTAGGTGCACGGTCAGCGTCCGGAAACTTGACTCGAGCAACACGGCACGCCGCGATGGCCCCGCAGTACATGATCGAGTGCGTATCGTCCAAATCTTTACTGGATCGTATGTACGGCTCCAGTAAAGCGTTTAGGGCTCCCATTAACGCTAGATTGCGTCTATTCATGGGCAAGCGTGGTAACCGTGGCCTAGAATTGGGTGTGGAGCGATATTCCATAATCGTCTCTTCCAAAGTCCTCCTCAGATGCTCATCAGTTGCAGTACTTACACTCTGACTCGCGAAATATTCCTCATCGGCACTGGGATCAACCCGCGGCGCCCCCGGTGCCAGGTCGGGTGTCGGCACCGGATCCGGCGACGTGGCGGGCCGGTCCCGCGCCGAGGTGGAAGCTGCACGAGTCGAGAGAGCCTGCAGGCGAAGCCGATCAAGTGTCGAGTCATCCAAACGTTTAGAACGTAGAATGACCCGCACCTGATCCGCTAGTCGTTGCTCCGATACGGCGATGGCGGGTTCAAGAGCCTGAAACAGAGGCAGAATCCTAGAACGGTACGCGGTTAGTCGGGTTCCCCCCTCTGTAGCCTCGTAGTAGGCGCGCATGCAATTCTCATTCATCGTCTGAGTCCATCGCATGCGACGCACTACACCACCGGCAGCGGGAGCCGTGGGCGGGGCAGGATGTCCCGCGGGCCCCAAGCGTGCCGGCAGCGGTGGCCGTCCTCGTCGCGCAGGTGGTCGTGGCGGCGGCGGCGGCGGCGGCCCGCTCTCGTCGCTGGATCCGTCTGTGTCGGGCGCTGTAGCGAATTCATCGCCCGACGACGGTGTGGACGGAGAGCTGGACGAGGCGGGCGAAGGTGGAGGTCGTGCGCAGGTGGTCTCCGCTCTGGTACGGCTTCTTGTTTGCATGTGATTTAATTCATTTGCGTTTATACGCGTGTCCCCGTTTGTCTTGACATGACATGTCAAAATGGTCACTTGAAAATTTGTGTAAATTTTCGTCACTTGCACATATTTATTTTAATTGTCCCCATGTCGTCGTAGTTGTTGCGGTAACAGGATGGTTTTTCTCGCCATTTTCAGGCATAACACGCGTATAAAAATAAATGTTTAGCAAATAAATATTACAAACATGCCTGTCAGTGTCAGCGGTTTTTGACGTTTTTATTATTATTATTATTATAAGTTTCAAAGCTGCACAGATCATTTTGCAATAGTTTACAATCAGCAGAGCTACGAATGACTTTATAAATTTTTGCATCATCTGCGTAAAGAAGAATGCTTGAGTGGCTAATAGATTTTACTATGTCATTTATGTATAGAGTAAATAGAAGAGGCTCCAAGTGTGAGCCCTGGGGGACGCCAGAACATACATGTTTACTACGAGAAGTAAACCCAGAAACTACCACCGACTGTGTGCGATTTTCTACATAAGATTTAATCCACCGAAATAGGTCACCGTGTATACCGAGTTCCCAAATCTTACATAGTAAAGTATAGTGACAAATTTTGTCAAATGCTTTGGAGAAATCGGTATACACGGCATCCACGGAGAATCCGTCATCCATAGCATTTATATATCTTGAATTGAAAAAATGTCAGATAAATCACGACATCCGATTTGAAGAAAATGCGTATAAATTACTCAACGTTTTTAGACAAATCTATGAAGAACTGTCGTTATCCAGTTTCCTCTAGGAACAACGACATCTAGCGTCTAATAATGGCCGATGACTAATCCTTAATTTTCGTAGACGAAGAAATTTTTATTATTTCAACTAGTTTTGACATACTGAAATTTAAACGCAATAAACATTCGTATTTAACTGACGATATCATCGGGGAACATCGGTCATGTCGCGATCGTGCCTACTAACGAAAAATACCGAACCCATAATATTACACGACCAAATTGCATCCATTGCCAAGTGGCTCAACATTCCCATGTGGTGACTACTCAGGATTCAATATACGTCCACGCCGGAAATCCATTTTGATCTGTTGTGACATAATCTACTATTTCATTTAAGGCTATCTATTTTCATTTTTATATTTGTACAATTTTTAAAACCGACGCCGGAATTCGAGTCTTTTAAATTCGTAGGTGTACAGAAAATGTCATATTTCCAACAGGTCGGCGCTGGACCATTTCTTCTCGCACAACAACCTGGCTATCGTGTGGTGCTCTCCGTGCGCATGCGTCGTGTGGTCGGCGTCCGCGCCGGCGCCGCCGTACTACATGCTCGAGCCGCACGCGGCTGGACCTACTGGACTACGTACTGATGGCAAGGTGGGCTAAGACTTACTCTATATCTCTCTGACTCTATCGATCTCTCTCTCCCTTTCTCTCTCTCTCTTACTATATATATATCTCTCTCTCTTACTATCTCTCTCATTCGGTCTCCCTCTCTTTGTTTATCGCTATATTTTCTTTGACTATATAACTCTATCTTTCTCTCTCCCTCTATATCTCTCTCTCTCTCTGACTATCTCTCTCTCTGACTCTATCTCTCCCTTTCACTATCTTTCTGGCTTTTTTCTATCTCTCTCTCTTTCTCATTCTATGTATCTCTCTCTGTCTATGTCTCTCTTTGTATATATCTTTCTCTTTCTCTCCACCTATCTTCTCTTTCAGGCTTAAATCACAGGCTTTAAATTTATCTTGCTTTACTGCCTCATTATCATGGAAATCCTCAAAGCAGCAAGTCTCAGTGTAACGAAGCCGCTACTGCCTACTGGACTAGGTGAGGCAAGGTGGGCTATCCCTCTATGTATCTCTAATCTTTTGAATCTTTGATGTTAAGGTGGGCTGTCTCTTACTCTATATATCTCTGTTTATCGATCTCTCTCTTTCACTCTTTATCTTGCTCTTTCTATCCTCCATGTTTATCAGATTTGTGTTGTAATCTACTATTGTAAACGTGTATTTTGTAAACGGCAAGGGGGGCTATCCCTCACTCTGTCTCACTCTATCTCTGTCTATGTACTTATTTTGTAAATGTATAATATAATTATTGGTAGTTGAATGAATGAATTAATGAATAAATTTAATTCAGACCAATGTCCATATTGCATTAATTAGTAATTACAAACACAAAACAAACAATATTAAGATTTTAACCTAGTGTTAGTCTAACATCACAAATAACATGAAATATTAATTTTATAAATAAATACATGTCACAGCCAAAATCAAATAAATAAATTAAATGTCAACAAATCGTAAAAAATAAAAATAAAGAAATAAAAAGAATAAATTAAATTAAAATTTATAAATTAAATCAAAAAGTGTAAAATAATTCAAACGCAGACCAAGTAGACTTTTTTAAATTTACTTTTTATTTTGTCTGTGACCTGTGAAATACGTGAAGGTAATTAATTCGCTTTGTTAATGAAATATTTTGTTTCAGGACATTGGTACAGCGTGTGTTCTGACGTTTACATCTCCCAAACTGTTGGCGTTCGCGTAAGTTACAGAAATTATCAAGAGATTTAGTATAATCAAACCCCGGATGACGGGAGCAAAAATGCGTTTGTCACTAGTGCTTAGTTAAATATCGACTTTTCTATCGACATCCATACCAACATTTTATGAATTACAAATGTATTAATCAACAGTAATTTAGGCAACCGTACGTAATCAGAGGCATTGCGATTTAAAATTGATAAACAATAATATGTCAATAATACCTAGTACCATAGGACAGTTACAAAATCGAAATTAATAGTCCGGGAGCTAAACTTTAACTTGTTCGAGAAAATTACATTAAATCCTACAGTATATTTATTTCAGGAATATGATAAAACATCGTTTTGTGAATATATGAATCCAATTATCCCTGATAAATGTGTGGAGGTTTTTTCATAAAATCAATATTAAGATTTAATTGTTTAATAAAAAGAAACAATAAATCCTACAGTAGGGATTCATTATCCGAGGGGGCCTAACTGAATATTCAAGACAATATTTTAAAAAGTCACCACTGAATAATCGTAGATATAGTCAGAAAAAATAAAATTATTTTTAAAATTCATAACAATCAAACAGAAATTAAACAAATGGTGATTTTTTACTATAATGACCCGACAATTATTATACTCATCCAAAGAAAAAATTACGTCAGTGACTCAATGCTAACTATTTTTTTTACAGTTTTAACTGATTTACGTGCAGGCGCATTAATTCTACATTTTATTTTTTTAATGTACCTCTTGTCAATAATTAGTTGTGGCACAATACCAAAAAAATCCCCTATGTATACTCTAAGCATTTCCTACAATTTTCGATATGGTTATTGTTAAAATAAATCGGAGCGGCGCTGACGTCATAAATGTGCGGCCGGCCGCAGGGCAGCGGATAAACGTAGGTGGGGTACTATGTAGACAGGACGGTGCGTCAAATTACAGAAGGAATTTCGTAGGAAGGAAGTAGAACCGTCTTAAATAAAAATTAGTAGTAAAATAAATAGGTATTAAGCAGTTTTTGAACTGACGATTAAAAATGTAGGCACCTATACAACTTGTAACCTATTAGGGGCCTGTATTTAATTCCCGACGCAAAATGAGGTGTTACAATTATTCAAAAATGTATACAGGGTGTGGCCTGTAATAAGAGCAATAAATGAAAACATAGACCCTTTAACTAATCAGTAATTAACTCCAAATGGTTTTAATTACATAAAAACAAAAATAAAATTTCTATATTTTTCTAACAAAGTTAATCGACCCAGCAATGTACTGCAGAGTCTGCAGTACATGCAGACATTGTGTGTCCAGTCGAACATTTGACATTGACATTTAGGTACTATCGGTTTCGCGTATTATTGAATCTAAATGAATCAGTATTGCTTATTAAACATACCTATCTACTTATTGATTACTTTGTCACTTTTTTCAACATTACGTAATGCAGATCACAATCTCAATTATCAGGTGTGAACTGACGAAATAACTAAATTAGTAAAACGCCATAAAGTGACTTCAAAACAATTTATTAAGTAAACGGTTACAACAAAAATAGTGCACTAATCACATATCTCACCGGGTGAACTCTTAACCACTCAACTTGCACTTAAATTAATTGAATTTGTAGACATAGGCACGACTACGATGATGTCGACGATACGATCTGCTTCTTTATTTGACTCCACTCTGACACGACAACACGTACTGAGAACAGGATCTTGTCGAAACTAAGTAAGAATTTCACTGTTAATCTGGTTGGAAGTGAAAACCCACAGGTCACAGTCAGAACTGCATTTGGTATACGTTGCTTTGAGATGACAACAATAGTGCTTGGTTCTATTATCAACTCAGATAATATTCGTTGACAAGTCGCTTACACAATGATGATTGGCTTACTTTTCTTATTAATTATGTGCTTCGTGTGCATTTTATCTAGTTTACAAAAAGGGGTACTTTTTAAAGTCTCGAATCTCTGAAACTATAAGACCTACGGTAATGCATGTTAGCTCAACTTGTTGGAAATTTATTACTCTTTAAACGTTTCATAACATATGATATCAAAAAACGTAAGGTTTTTTAAATAAAAATCAGAAACTAAAAAATGGCCGTAAATTTCGCAGTTTTTCACGTACTACCCAGCTAGCACAACTTTTTTTTGCTTGAAAAATATGGTTTTATACTGTCCTATGGTGTCTAAACAACATACCAAAAATGCAGCGATACTACTTGATTTGCGAGTTTAGGGTAAAATTATGTACGATTTGACCGTACTAATGGCCGAGTCCGCGAATTCCACGGATGCTGATGTTGCTGTGGTTACATTACAACAAAGCTTGATTCGTTATCAACGACTTTTGCCGAACTATGTTCAACAACGATGCGGACGTTGCTATGGTTACATTATAACAAAACTCGGGTGGCCAAGGACCGATCCCGCGAGTTACACGGATGCTGACGTCGCTATGGCTTCTTCATAACAAAGCTTGATTAACCAATGACCGATCACGGTTTTACCGGAAACTGATGTTTTTATGGTTACCTTATAACTGTCCTGTCTTAGGTAAAGCAAAGGGACTGCTATAAATATGCCATGTGCGGCTTAGCAAATCTTGTGTTAGACAGCAACTGGCAGATACCCACCACTTTTCGATTGTAATGATTAAAAAGTTTTCTACCATTTCTTCTAGTCTAAAAGATTGTTTTAGGTATCCGACAAGACGTTAGACAAGGACACCCTAGCAGCAGTAAACTTCTCGCCAGGACCGTTCCTAGCTTATGAAGAAATATCTGCTCTAGGACCTAGTGTTGAAATAAGTCTCGTTTTTGCTAAATTATGTTTTTTGGTGCACAATCTAGTAGGTATAACATATTTGTTGGAATTCAAATAAAAATCAAAACCTCTACAGTACAAAACAGTTGTTGGTGGGTCTAGCACATCTTGTGTTTGATACTCACTCACGGCCTTCTCGCGGCTTTTTTAATCAATACAATCAAAACGAGACGAGTAGCCGCGACAATTTCGCGAGCGGCAATCAAACCCAAGATGTGCTGGTAGGTTCGCTGTCTTTTTCGAGGTGTCATTGTAAACTTCCGATGATAAAGTAAAAACCTCTTTGATGCTAGGGCATCTTTTTATTTTGGAGAATTTTAAAACAAACTTGTCAAAATAAACGTGTTCTCACGCGATTAGTTGTTCTTTATACCTGGGCTTAAGAACTAGTTTCGTTTGAGTAGATTATGAAACTTCGCCTCGGTACCAAGAAACCACCTTGTACCAAGACATCTAACGATCGTTAACGACAATTTAACGATGGTTAAATACATTGATTATGTATTGCAACTTTGAAGTGCTATATCTCAGAGTTGGTTAACTTTGAAGCATTATGATAAGGTCTAGGTAATTGCGTATAGTCCAAAGATTCATCACTTAAATTTAAAGCTTCTATTATTGGCCACACCCTGTATATATAACTATACCTCTCTCTTTCACGCACGGCGCACGGCATCGCCGCACACGTATCGTAGGCACATGCGCGGGAAGGCGGGATTTAAAAAATATTCGTTTTAAGATTATAGCTGTTAATGTCGATTGCTCATAAAGCACTTAATATATTTCAAATATTTTATTTTTATTTTGCGTGTTAATAAACATATTATCTAAGAAATAGATCATCGTGGCTGTACGTTTTCATTAAAACGTCTTATAAGCAAAATAAAATAATAACAGTGAAAAAAAATAGATGCAACTGTGTCACCGCGGAGAAAAGTTACTAAGACGTTTATATCTTTATTTTGGTCCAATGACCAAATTTTCGAATTGCGCAAGATTTTGTAAGTTATATTTTTTATCAAATAAGGAAAAAAAAATTAAGGTATAGTTTTTTTTGTATAAGCTTTACGAAAAAACTGGGGATTTTTTTTTCCTTAATTATAAATCAACTGAAACAATAGAATGAATGCATAATCTCGAGGGTAGAAATTATTGAACGTGCTGTTCCAATTATTGACCTTCAAGTCCTCGACTGGATGAGAAGCTCTCGCGCGGCACTGGGGATTATTGCATGGTGTGAATCTGTATACCCTAAATATTCATTAGAAAAAGCTTCCGAAACTGTAGGATTTAATGTGACCAAAAACTTTTCTTCCCCCGACTATAAAGCCTAAAAAGCAGCTTGAATGTCGCTCAGAATTTCAAAGGGCACTTGTTAAGATTACTTTTACATCCTCGTCGAAATTATTCAGAAAAAATATCAGAATGTGTTGACTAAAAAAATTGGTGGATTCATATTAAAAATCTTATATATTTTTTGATATCTGGAAAAGAAGTGGAACTACTAGGGAAACATAATTAGCATAATCTATAAATTTCAAATTAAAAAATCGTTCATATGGATGTCGATAGAATAGTCGATATTTAACTAAGCACTAGTGACAAACGCATTTTTGCTCCCGTCATCCGGGGTTTGAGTATAATATATCTCTATGATATTATCAGCTCAGTCTTTATAAGTCCACTGCTGGACAAAGGCCTTTCCCTTTGCGTATGCGTCAACGCCATGGGAACGGTTCGAATTCCGTTCTTTTTCGTTCTTCGGTATTATATATTTTTTGTTCATGGAGTAATTAAATAATACGATGTTAATAATTACATAAAATGTTGAAAACTACATAAAAATTGTAAAACATTTTAAAATATTTAGCTCTTTCGAGGTTTTTCTAAAAAACCGGTTCCGATTATCCCTTTGTACCAGGGATCGGATACCGGTTTTTCCTCCATGCAAAAAAACTGTTCGAATTCCGTTCTTTTTCGTTCGTCGGCTTATAGTTTTTTGTTAATGGAGTAATTGATAAATATGATGTTAATAACTCCATAAAATGTTGAATACTAGGTACAGTCGACGTCAAAGATATCATTACAGTTCAGGTGCCAAAAATATATTTACACGTCCTTAATGCCAAGGCAATAAAGTCGTGTAAATATATTTTTGGCACCTAAACCGTAATGATGTCTTTGACGTCGACTGTACATAAAAAGCGTAAAACATTTTTCTCAAACTTGCTACGGAATGTTAATGTTACTTACTTTAAATTAAGCCCGGAAATACTATGTATCCGGTGTCATATGCTAAGATGATATGTAAAGAGATTTCATGTATTTATTTCACACCTAGGACTGCAAACAAACTGTCTTTTGTTTTGAAACGTCAAATTGTGACACTAGGTCTTGACATTCAGCCACAGAAAAAAAAAACCTAAGAACTATTGTCTATACCAACAGGTAAAAGGATACCTCAAACAGATTAAAAAAAAAGTTAGGCGCGAATGTTTTTTTTTAATGTTGTACAATACTTTATTTACAAATCAAATAGCATGGTTCGGCGAAATCAGTTCGTTTTATTTCATGGCAAGTTTGAG
This sequence comes from Thaumatotibia leucotreta, assembly GCA_025490895.1. NCBI lineage: Eukaryota > Metazoa > Arthropoda > Insecta > Lepidoptera > Tortricidae > Thaumatotibia > Thaumatotibia leucotreta. The sequence goes on along the minus strand of JALPQI010001307.1, from coordinate 42,324 downwards.
AAAAGCACTATACAAATCTCGGCGAGAAACAGGGTTACAGGCCGCGTATTCCTATCTGGCCTCAGTTCCTTCGGCCAGATATATCTACTTGGCCTGTAACCCTTCGTTTCCCGTCCTCTACAGTAATGTACTATTAAAATATTGAACTAAATCTAGGTTTTTTTAAAAAACCCGTTCCGATCCCTGCTTTGTACTACAAAACTTTTCAGTGATGCATGTGATTTGTTTAGATTGCAAACTTTTTGTTGTTTTTTTCTTATAATGACAGTTTTAAATTTGAAACCTTAAAAAGAATTATGTCAAACATACTGGCATATGTCATGGAAATAAAATAAATGTCACTTGTAATGTAAATTACCGAATTTAATTTAAAACAGTAAAAAATACACCATGTAATTCATGTATCTTCTCGGCACCGGATGCAGTGTTTTTTAAATTCCAGTACATGATCTAACTGTTAGTATTTTCACATTTTTTTAAATATAGGTATTTATTTCCAAATCTACAATTTATGTACATAGATTAAATCTAACTGATCTACTTAACCTAACCTATATCTAATATTGGCCCTTGTGGCATTTTACCCACGATGCTGGCGGCATTTACTCGCTGTATCGCAACACTGATGCGTTGTGCGAGGAAGTCGCCAGCTCTTCAGTCTTTAGTTACAGTTTAGTTCGTAATTAGTCACATTAATTACCATGGGTGTTCATGAAATTGGGGAAAAATTAAAACTTAGACACAAGGGGTTAACGGTAAATGCTCTAAATGCTGTAAGAAATCTCCAGTTTTTTTGCTAGTTCTGCTTATTGTGTACAGTCAACGTCGAAGCTCTTTAACTTCATTGCCTTATTAAGGTAGTGTAAATATATTTTTGGCACCTAAACCATAATGACATCTTTGATATCGACTGTACATTATATTTGTCTCACTTTTCCAATCTAGTACATGACTTTGGAACCTCCAAATCCTAAAAACACCTAAGCTGCCATGGTATCCTACTTTTGTAAAATGAAGATACCTTTATATTTTTTTTGCTTACGTATTTTGCACATGAAATCGTTTTATTTTAATCAACTAAACTGCTATTTACAACAGAAAACGTGTACGTTGGGTAGAAAGTTGTTTACCAGGGTCGCGTTTTATAAAGTTACAATTTACAATTTTGGTGTTTGCCTCTCTTTCTAGCCAATATGTGCGTGCGTTAGAGAGGCAAACAGTGAACAAGACTAACAACAAGGATGAACAGACATTTTTAGTATTCGTTCTAAAGTCCATTCATCCATAGCTGTCTTATCTAGTAAACAACTTTCTAACCTAAAAGTACACGTTTTCTTTTGTAAACTGCCATATTTGCCTATACCAAAATAACTGAGTCCGTATTTGTGCAGTCCATCCGTAGTGATTAGGAGCCCCGATGCAGTGGAGTTCGTCTAGTTTGAAACAATTTTTACAAATTTTTGAATATTTTAAAAATGATCACAACTAATGATAAATTGTATCAACGTTAGTCATGGTTAATGTACTACATTTCAAGATACACAACAATCTGAAGTACGCTTTTGTTGTTTAATAAATCGATTTTAACAAACCAGTGTCTAAATTATATTTTCGTTCACCACCGTAATTCCGCGCTTATAAGCTTGACGCAAAATTCGCAGTGCATCAGAGTGCTTAGCCAAGTTGCCAATCGCTAGCGCTTGCTAGCGCATTGTAGTTTTCCCTCTTTGTCGCACTAATGTGAAGGAGTGACAGAGAGGGAAAACTACGATGCGCTAGCAAGCGCTAGCGATTGGCAACTTGGCTAAGCATCCAGGTGTACCATGTCGTCTTTAATATTAATGGCGTTCTTTACATTCATTGATTATTTATAAAATTAAAAATTGTGGAAAATTAAAAAAAAAATACCTCTCGTAAAATAGTTTTTTTTTATTCTGATTTATTAAGTCCAAATATTTTATACTCAAAGAAACTACTTTAGTACTACTATTGAATAGTGAATGTTTTGTCTCTAAACCTTTTCCCCCGGATGAACGGGATAATCTCGAAAAACTGTCTAACTGGACGAGAACAAATATGCATCGGGGCTCGTAGTAAATTGCTTAATTTTTAATCAAGGAAACAGGAGTTTACATCAAAAAACCTGTATATTTAGGTTAGAAAGTTGTTTACCAGATAAGACAAGTAAGGATGAATAGACTTTACACCATCGGGTGGTTGACTCTGTCTAAAAATTCGCAGCTACCTCCAAAACATACCTCCGAAAGAGCGCTCGAAGAGGAACTACCACGTGTTCAACGTGTCTGTCCGCGTGGCTCCGATCAAGAAGCTGACAAAAGAACCGCCGCTTGTGAAGTCGACGCCTAACGTCAAACTGCTGCCTGCTACCAGCAAGGTACGTGTTGAAGTCTAAGCCGAAGCGTATTTTTAAGCGAAATAGTAAAATACGATATTTTCTAGATATGACCATCTACCTCCTAATGCGTAGTCGTGGAGATAAGAGGTCTAAAGTTAAAAGCCGAGAGTAAGGTCAAAAACTGCGTGGATTTTGAATCTATTTTTAGCAGGTCGATATTAAAATCACCGCATATTATACACTTTTTGCTGACGAAGTGTTCCAAGAGTTTCTCAAGTTGGTCAATAAACAATTCAAAATTAGCATCAATTGGATTTCTATAGCAACATATAATATTAACATTAGTAACACAGTCCTTAACACCACATACTTCAAAATATTCATCTTTGTACATTTGCTTACAGATGGATAGTTCCTGACAATTCCTATTTGCATGTCCTAAAATTAATGTTCCACCGCCCTTTTTTTTTGATCTCGTGTTGTAGGTGCTATGTATTTAGGTTTTATAAACGGGAGCCAAATAACACAGCACGCGAGTATATTCAAGACTGGTTTATTCTTCGTAAGTGGGTAGGTACGCAAATACCAAACTACCCGATATTACTAATACATCTCATTCTTCCCCCCTTACATTATTGCGCTGCTAACACTGTGTCGTAGTGTCGATACCTAATACTAATATCTATATCTACACAATGATACCAACTTATACAATTCCGTTTCTGACACCCCTGTTTTCTTACTTTTAGGTACAGTTAATTTGTATAGGCACTCTAGGCTTACTTAATAGGTAGTTACATGCAGTCGGCGACTATCTTAAATCTAGGACAGTAGGTAACCATTAAATGGACATTTGTCCCCTCTATACATATTACATTACAATACTATAGCGATATTAAATACTACTTAGGTACCTACTTTAATTAAGTCTAAGATACATTAGGTAAACGTTGATTTTACCGTAAACTATAAATTAAAACTAAGTTTATACATATCATAGGTCTATTCAAACCCGTATCTTATCGGTGGACGACGAATGCGTTTAGGTATAGGTGCAGGTGCGTTAGATTCTATAAGCGCGCTATTGCTACTGCTCGCGCGAGGCAGTAGATCAGTAGCCGCCGGTATAACCTGATCCATAGCGTCATATGTTTTCTTACCGAACGCACTTTTTGCGCGCGTACTGCAATCGCTAAGCAACTGATCTACATGCCTTTTATGGCGATTTCCGTCGACCCCTTCTACGCGATATGTCAAAGGTCCTATACGTTCAATTATGGTCCCCTTTGCCCAAAACTGCTTGTTTTGTTGATACATACGATACATAATTTGTTCACCAACCTCAAACTCGCGAGCTGGTGGTGCATCTATGTTTATTTGCTTACGCTGGACGCTTCGCACTTTCTCTCTCGGATCTGGCCGCAGTAAGTCGAGGCGATTACGTATGTTACTCTTCAACAATAGCTCTGCGGGAGACTTACCTGTCGTAGAATGCGGTGTGCAGCGATGGTTTAATAAATATGTTTGCAATGCCTCATGCACATCCGCATTATCCCGTTCCGCTTTATTTAAACATTTTTTTATTAAGCCGACCGTATTTTCGGCTGCGCCATTACTGCTCGGTTTATACGGGGAAATGCGGATGTGTTTAATACCTTCTTTCTTTAGGTACGCTTCGAATTTCCCACTCGTAAATGGGGGTCCGTTATCCGACACTAACTCGTAAGGGTTCCCGAAACGAGCAAATATTTCACGCAACAGGGCTATAGTATCGTCGGCGCGCGTGCCCTTTATTTTGCTCGCTTCGATCCATTTGGAGTAGGCGTCGATCAACACGAAGTAGTACGTACCTGCCGTCGGCGTCAAAAAATCAACGTGTAATCGGTACCATTTTTCCTGCGGCCACTCCCATGGGTGCGTGGCGGCCCGCGCCGGCGCCGGGCGCTCCGCCGCGCACGCCGCGCACGCCGCGGTCGCGCGCTCCACGTCCGCGCCCAGCCCGGGCCACCACACGTAGGCCCGCGCCAGCGCCTTCGTGCGCACCGCCCCAGCGTGCGCCGAATGCAATTCGCGCAACACTTGCGCGCGCAGAGCCGCCGGAACCACCACGCGGTATTCAAACATTACGCACCCTTGCTCGCGACTTAAAAAATCGCGCACGCGCCAAAAGGGTTTGATATCTTCGTCGCTACAGTATTCCCAGCCTTTGTCTAGAAGATGAAATACTTTACTTAGCACCGGATCTTGCTGTGTCGCTTTCGCGATATCTTTATGACTTACCGATAAGCCCTCTTGTATGAAATTCAAGAATTCACACGATTCCTTGCTTTTTTGCTCATCCTTTCTAATGTCTAGTGGAATGCGAGATAGGTTATCCGCTAAACAATTTTGTTCCGACTTAACACATGCAATCTCATAATCATAGCCGCTTAGAATAACGGCCCACCTCTGTAAACGTCCCGCTACCATTTGCGGAATACTCTTATTTTGGCTAAATATATGTGACAAAGGCTTACAATCCGTTACCAATGTGAACCGCCTACCGAATAAATAATGATGGAATTTTTGAACACCGAAAATGATCGCCAACCCTTCGCGGCATATTTGCGCATAATTCCGCTCGGGGGCAGTGAGCGCGCGCGACGCGTGCGCGACCGGCCGCTCGCCCCCCTCGTCCCGCTGCACCAGCACCGCCCCGACCCCGTACGGGGATGCATCACAATACAACCATAGCGGTGCTTCCGGTTTATAATGCATTAACATTGGTTTTGCGGCAAGCATTTGTTTTACCGTATTGAATGCGTTATTACAATCTTTTGACCAAATAAACTTATTATGTTTTTTTAACAACTCGTAAAGCGGGAATAGCACGGTGCTTAAATTAGGTAAGAATTTGGCATAATAATTAACTAGGCCCAAAAAAGCCTTCAACCGCGACACGTTATCTGGTACCGGGGCCGCCTGTACCGCATCTATTTTATTGGGCTGCGTGTTAAGACCTTTCGCGTCTATAACATAGCCCAGGTACGAAACCGATTTTTGAAAAAACTTGCATTTTTTTTCAGCCACTCTTAACCCTGCCTCCGCCAATATTTTAAATACCGCTGCCAAACGTTTATAATGGTCATCATCATCAACGCCCGTGACTAAAATATCGTCGCAATAGACCGCAATAAAGGTCATATTTTTGAATAAATTATCTAGTACTCGCTGAAATTTACTCATTGCACATTTAATACCAAAAGGTAATCTATTGTACGCAAAGCTTCCTTTGTGGGTTACGATTACGCACAGCTGTTTTGATTTTTCCGTAAGAGGTAATTGTTGGTACGCATGACTCAAATCTATTTTGCTAAAAAGTTGTCCTCCTTGTAAATTTGAAAATATTTCGTCAATGCGGGGAATAGGGTATTTATCATCTTCCAGTACCGGATTAAGCGTTATTTTAAAATCTCCGCACAGCCTGACCTCACCTGATTGTTTGATGACGGGCACGACAGGCGTGCCCCACTCGCTGGTCTCGACCGGCGAGATGACCCCGTCCGCCTGCAGGCGCTCCAGCTCGGCCTCCACGGCGGCGCGAAGCGCGTGCGGCACGGGGCGCGGCTTGCACAGCACCGGCCTCGCGTCGCTGGCAACGCTTAGCTGGATGGGGTTACCTGTAAACCTGCCGGTTCCCTGCGCGAACACCTGTGGAAACTCTAGAGTCAGCCGCTCTGCTATACCGTCCCCGCCACTCCTAATTCCATAAACCGGTTCCGGAACGCATTTTATGCCTAACGCTTTCATCCACCGACGTCCTATGATAGGCGGGCTATCCTTTGTCTCTACAATAACTAAAGTTAAATTTGACAACTTTTTATTGTTAAACGCAACTTCACACAACATTGTACCCTTCGCTGCCACTTTCTGTCCCGCATACATTTTCAAATTCATGTTAGTAGGCACCACGTTAAAATTGCTAAATAACTTATTATATAACTTGTAAGACATGGCGCTTACCGACGAACCACTGTCCAGTTGCATACGGACCTCTACTCCATTTATCCACACGGTACACCACCAGGGTTCATCGTCTTCGGTGTCCCCATCCATCGCGTACAACGGCACCTCGTACTCGCTGTCATCCGATTCTGGACTGTCGCTTAAGTCCTTAGACTCCGTGCACACGTTGACACGATGCGACTTCCGCCTCCTACACGCTTTGGCTATGTGTCCTTTCTTGCCGCACACGTAGCACTCCGTATTGATGAAAGAACAGCTCCTCGGGTGATGTGTGCCCAGGCACCGGGGGCAGCGCGCGCGCGCCGCCGCCGCCGCCGCCGCCGCCGCCGCCGCTGGCGCGCACCGCGTGCACGCCTTCATCTCGCATCGCCGCCGATGTTCCGCACCCAGCGCCGCTGCTGGGGCCGCTCGCTTTTGAGTCTCGATCCGCCGCTTCTAGCGACGTCGCTATTTCCACTGCACGGCTAAATGTCAATTCGGTCTCCGTTAACAATTTAAAACGTATCGCGTCACTTCTCAACCCATACGCGAGCTGATCGCGCAGATTCTCTTCCAGATATGTAGAACCCGTGAAATTGCATTTTTGAGCGAGCTGTTTGAGTTGTGCCACGTACTCGTTTATCGATTGGTCGGCCGCCTGCTTGTACGCCCGGAATGTCATGCGCTCCGCCAACTCAGAACGTTTCGGTGATAAATGTTCGCGAACTTTTGACACTATGTCATCGTAGCTCACTTCGTCCGGTTCCGATGGATAACATAAGTCTATTATCAGGTCGAGAGTCTCAGGTCCGACCGCCGCGATGAGGTACTTCGCCCGGGCGTCCGGTTTTACGTTGGTTATATCGAACCATGCCGTTAACTGACTTATGTAGGTATTCCACTTTCCCGTGCGTAAATTGAACTCTTTTATATTAAACTGTAATGCTTTCGACATCCTCGTTCGCCAAATGCTATGTATTTAGGTTTTATAAACGGGAGCCAAATAACACAGCACGCGAGTATATTCAAGACTGGTTTATTCTTCGTAAGTGGGTAGGTACGCAAATACCAAACTACCCGATATTACTAATACATCTCAGTAGGTATCTAACTTATATCCAGTTAATTGAAAAAGGGGAGCAGAGATAGTATTTAAAAAATGTTCACCAATACATACGTAGTGCATCGCATCAGAAAGATCATGCAATAATAATTCAAGCTCATGCTTCTTGTTCGTAACGCCACATAGATTTTGGTAAAAAATATGAAGTTTAGAAGAGGCCATGTTTATGGCATCCTTGGGTCGGGGTGAACTTGTTCTAAAAAAGGTATGTTGTTGCCATGGGTTATCTGGCCTACTATTTCCTCGGTTGTGTTACATACCTCATTCGTCACAATATCAGAGTGCGATTTATTAACATGGCTGGGAGTAAGTCCAGATATGTAAGTAATATGGCATGCTAAATCCTTAAAAATTATTGATAAGGCTTTATTGTTAATATGCCCAGTCCGTTTCCAAAACATATGGAAAGAATATTTAAGATTTTTACAAGAATCTAACAAATATGCATATGCATGAGTTGATATATCTATATACAATAACCTATTAAAAAGTTCAATTCTTCTATTAAATATAGGTTACGGTATTTACATAGCTTAAATGTAGGTGTACAAATGATTAAATTCGTATGTTTTATTGGCATAAGTTTTTGTCTAATCATAGCCACAATATCAGAGTAGTTTTTTACAGTATAGAAATCTATATGTCCAATTAAAATTACACACCAGTCATTCAAAGTAAAGTCCTTTATTTTATCCTCAAGACTATCTATTAAATTCTGCGCCCCCGCATTAGTGAGAATGTAATGACATATGTGGTCCGTATTAAATGTATTTTGAGCCTCCCTTACTACCGAGTTCTTATTATTGCTACTTATAAAACATATTTTTCGTGGCTGATGAGAGCCGTGGGTTAATAATAGGTATTGACTTAATAGGGTCCGGCATATTGATTGAGTATTCTTCATTTTCCGACAACTTTGGTGTACTGCGCTTATTTCGAGTTTTTGGAGTAGACGCACTCAGATTGTGTTCCTTAGGGCTACTGAAAATAATAGTATCGTTGGCACTATGTTGCAGTATCGGGGTCCCTGAGTCATGCTGTGCAGAACCACGAGATGTGTGTAATGATTCTAAAATCTTGCAGACTTTGTTCGATCGTTGTATACTCGACGTTCTTATAGTGCATAGTTGATTGATTTTTCTATACGTTGGTGTGGAGGACATCCTCGAAAGTGGCCCCGGGCTACATATTCTGCTTTTGATAACCGCCGAAGCCGTCACAGTTTTATACAAGGCAATTTTATTCTTGTATGACTCATTAGAATTACGCAACTCAGACACTTCCAGGGAAAGTCGACATATTTCCTCATTTGCAGTGTTTAATTCAACTCGAAGATTGTCAATTTGTGTGTTTAAGTCCTGTAGTTCCGAGCAATCTGCGCTCATAATATTAGGTAAACTCAAGTGACTGCTACTGAGTATGTTTTGTGATTCTGTTATTATCGTGCTATCCAAGAGATTTTGTGTAGTTGCACGCTTCCTGACCGTGATATTATCAAATGAAGACGACATCATAATGCCTAGTTGTAGATTATTCAATTTTCACATGCAAAGTAGGCCTATTTTTACGGCAAGTTACAAAAAACGGTGGGCGGAGCTACTGGTTGCTTATCTCGTTCTATTAACGTTCTAATGCAGTCGCACGCGCATATATAGTGCTGCACTTCTTGTACACATTACTAGGCATATTGCACTATCGCTTGTCAATAGATGACATGGTGCATGGCTAGATGGCGCTAGATGGCAGCAGCGTCATCATAGTGGACACATTACTGCGATCGCCAATCCGCTTGCCCAGCGTGGCGATTATGGGCATTTACCTCCTAATGCGTCTATACGCATAGTTAATAGGAGAGGCCTACGTCCAGGAGTGGACTATCATAGGCTGATGATGACAGTCAAGTGCAAAAATAAGTATCGAAAGAATCCGCTCATAAATACTCGTATGTTACGATGATCTTATTACACAGAATTAGAGTGCACTGGGACATATTTTCGAACATTTTTGTGTACTCCTTATTTTGTGTTTGACTGTACCGCCCGTGGCACACACAATGTTTTTCATCACATATGGGAAAAAAGGATAAAACTACTCTAAAATGGTCTAAATTTCTAAAATTTTGCGGATGCCTCTAACTCGAACACGTGAGTGACAGAGGGCCAGATGAGACGTAATGTTGTATGAAAATCCATTACTGCCCATAGCATAATGACGCTTCTACGGCGGGCATCGCCTGCGCGCGTTAACGCACTTACTAAACAGATGTGTTGAAAAAAAAAGTTACACGTTTTTTCGTGTCTGGCTAGCGTTGTAGGGTGAATATCTGAGCGTTTCAAACGCCTAATTTTGGTGGCATCATTTTTTCCGAAGTTTTTAAACGTTATACTTTGTCATTTGTATAAGGTACCGTACCTCCTTCAAATGACAAAGTAGCACAGGGTAACGAATAAAAACTTCGCCAAAAATGATGCCACCAAAATTAGGCGGTTGAAACGCTCAGATATTCACCCTGTAGCTACTTTAGACTTTAAAGTCAAAAAGGAATTCGAGTGAATAACTATGTACCTAGGGCCTTCTTTTCCTTTCTGAATTAGTATTATCAACATATTCCCAAATGCACGTATATTTTATTCAGGTGGGCATCGACGGGCTGAAGCGTCGGGCTTCAGAGGCGGACAGGAAGCACCCGCCTGGCGGGCTCACCTGCCAAGATGCTCAGCGCGCCACCGATGCTTATGATAAAGAACAGGTCAAGTTGAAAGGTGAGTTCAGGCTTGGTAGTCGCTTTTGATATCGGACCCGCCTGGCGGGATCACTTGAAATGATGTCTTAGCCACTTATGCGTATGACAAGGTTCAGACTTAGTTTAAAGGGTGAGTTCAGTCGTGGTTGTTGCTTCGGAGATAGCACCCGCCTGGCGGGCTCACCTGCCAAGATGCTCAGCGCCACTGACGCTTATGATAAAGAACAGGTCAAGTTGAAAGGTGAGAAGACTTGGTAGTCGCTTCGCATATCGGACCCGCCTGGCGGGATCACTTGAAATCATGTCTAAGCCACTTATGCGTATGATAAGGTTCAAAAAGGTGAGTTCAGTCGTGGTTGTCGCTTCGGAGATAGCACCCGCCTGGCGTGATCACCTGCCAAGATGCTCACGCCAGGCGCAAACTTAGGGGTAAGTTGACACCCCTGGGTGCTTAGACAAGTTGCCAATCGCTAACGCTTAATCGTCAATCGTAAACGAAAGACAGCTAGCTGTCTTTGTCGCACTAATATGAAAGAGTGACAGAGAGGGAAAACTACGATACGCTACTAAGAGTTAGCGATTGGCAACTTGGCTAAGCATTCTGGTCATCTGCGCTAAAATATATCGCGTTTATTCAAGGCCGGGATTGATTAAGTACTTACGTATGATATAGGGATGGCGCTATACTAAGGAATGACATAGTGATATCCACCTCTCATTCTTTAGTATAGGTCTGCCCCTATAACTTACGTAAGAACTCACAGGTGTAATTCCAGCCTAAGAAATATTACCTCAAAGGTCTTCGCACACTATAACAACTCCACGCCAACGCGGCAGCAACTCTACTCACTCACGATGAGTAGTCAACTAGTCCACCCAATGGTCACTAGTGGACAATGCGGTGTCAACGAGTGGGCAATGAAAATGGTTGCTCGATACACGTCAGTCTCAACCGCATAGTTGTTGCGTGGACAACGTGTGGTCGTTGCGTGACAAACGAGTCGGGGTTGACCTTTAGTGTACGATGCGTAGGCCACTCGTCGTACACTGTTTTAATTTATTTTTTTGAAATTAAACCTTGAACATAGGACACAGGGCTTAAATTTCAATGATTAGCAAACCCCGGATGACGGGAGCAAAAATGTACTTGTCACTAGTGCTTAGTTAAATATCGACTATTCTATCGACATCCATACCAACATTTTATGAATTAGAAATGTATTGATTATTAGTAATTTATACAACCGTACGTTATCAGAGGCATTGCGATCTAAAATTGATAAACAATAATATGTCAATTAAAATTAAAGTCTAAAAACCAGCTTGAATATCGTTCAAAAGTTCAAAGTGCACTTGTTAAGATAACTTTTACATCCTCAAGACGAAATTATTCACAAGAAATTTATCAGAATGTGTAGACTAAAAAAGTTGGTGGTTTTAATTTATATCTGGAAAAGAAGTGGAACTACTAGGGAAACATAATACGTATAATCTATAAATTTCAAATTAAATAACTGTTCATATGGATGTCGATAGAATAGTCGATATTTCATCAAGCACTAGTGAAAAGTTCATTTTTGCACCCGTCGTCCGGGCTTTGATGATTAGACTAGAGTCGAGTGGGTGTGGAGTGGATATAGTGTGAGAAGACCTTAAATTTCATGTTCCGAGTCGTTCCAGGTCGCCGCAACGCCAACGGCTGGCTGGTGCTGCAGGATGGCTCGCAGTTCCTCAGCGCGAGACATTCCATCGCGTGCCGCAAGTTCCCCCACGGATCACGCGGGCTACAGGTAACCACCGTAGATTTTAGTCATTCATCATAACCTCAAGAAGATCTGCTGGGAGACCACCGACAAGATGGTCCGACGACATCTGCCGAAGCGCAACCAAGCAGTGGATGCGACTAGCACAGGAAAGTGGCGTAATAAAGAAGAGGCCTATACCCAGCAGTGAGTGGACACGGGCTGAATAGATAGATAGATCATAACCTCAACAACTGCGAGTTATTACATCGTTTATAAACTACTTTTTATTTTTCAAAACCCGTGACAATCGGCGCAAGGTTTAGAACAATTTTCATTTAATCTTGACATGAGGTTCGGCTTATGTCGGAATTTCGCTACAATTGTTGTGTTTTTTTGTGATAATCGCAAAAAAGCGTTTAATTACTCAAATTTGGGCCAATCAACTTTTCGATCGACATATTTTTTATTTTATCTCTTGCGTTATTTTTTATGTACTTACAATTGGGTATGTCAAGTTTTTTGAAGTGGTGTAAATTATATTTTATTTGGATGATAGGCTTCCTAAGGATCACGAAAAACCAGTTATTTTATTTTTATAACTATTAATTTATTATTAATATTATTTATAATATTTTTAATTTATGGCTCACAAGCTTAACGACTTTTGCGCTACTGAAAATTAAAAAAAAACACATGATGGTTGTCAAATATGTCACTGTCAAAAGTAACTACGTCTTTCAAAATATTTAAAACGCATACTAATAATAACAATAAAAACGTGTTATTGAGTATAATTTTGATACATAGAATAGTCACTACACTCACATTGAAATGCTCTTCACAAACATATAGGGTCCGTTTCGGGCAATTTATATCCAACGCGTGGCACCAAGTTGGTTGAAAACATTTTGGTACACATAGAAAAGCTGAGTCGGGAAAGTCGCGTCTGTATTTCTTACAGCTGGGTACGAAGCACATGAGCATATCTCTGTAATACTCCGTCACGGTTCGGTTGCAGTCACTATTCATTGTATCTAGATGTACGTGAAGCAGTCCAATAGTCAAAACCAGGGTCGTCAGAAAGGCAAGAAAACGTAGTCCAAAAAGCAGAGCGTAGGTAGTCACAGGAAGATCCAAACGTTGTCCAAAATATCGTGCAGGGGTCATGGAGTAGTGCGGCAAAATCAAGAGTCCAAAATTCGTGCTGAGGTCGTTAAAAATATTCTATAAATAAATCACTGAAACCACCAAATGCAATCGAACGAACAAAACCGTTGAAAGACGTAGTTATTTTTGACAGTGACATATTTGACAACCATCAAGTGTTTTTTTTAAATTTTCAGTAGCGCAAAAGTCGTTTAGCTTGTGAGCCATAAATTAAAAATATTATAAATAATATTAATAATAAATTAATAGTTATAAAAATAAAATAACTGGTTATTCGTGATCCTTAGTAAGCCTTTCATCCAAATAAAATATAATTTACACCACTTCAAAAAACTTGACATACCCAATTGTACGTCAATGAATACTATACACATACCTACATTATTTATAATGAAAAACCGTTGGAACCTAAATGTATCGACGTGAACTTGTGTGACTCATGTACAATTTATAAGCTGCATTTTATTAAAGAAACTTTATGAAATTGTCACCTGCGGTACGGGACAAAAAGTGTCGATTTTAAAAGTTGATTGGCCCATTTATCAAAGTTAGTCATTAGCCCATTTATCAGTCTACAGTGTAGTTTGTTCGTGGCAAACATACTCCGGTGGTAAGCGGTAACTGAAGCCGATTAAACTCCCCCGATTGGAAAAACAGTAAATTTACATTTATAGCATCTGTCAACGCAGTCAGTTTAGTTACTAGTATTCTCTGATCTTTGGTTTAGCGGTTCTTGGTGTTCGTTCAAAGGGGTTAACCAAACAAATTCCTCAGGCCTTGGCGTGCGCCGTGATGGCAGTAGCCATGTCCCGCGTCCAAGATGTCTGCCGCTGGTGCTCCTCGACCCTGGACGCTGTACTCCTCAGCGGAGACCAGCTCTACCAGGACAGCTATCTCCACTACAGGCCCAGGAGCACGAAGATACTCAAGATGGAACAGGTTTGTCTTTAATTCATTGATTTAGAATATATAAGTGGATCCCCAAACAGCTCAAAAAAATGGCCCCAAAAATGGGCTGCAGAAGTAAATATTGCGGTCCTTTTGCTCCGCTATTCAGTTCTGACAGTTGACATTTGGTCACCTTACGGTATAGCATCATTATTCCTTAAACATAAAAAGTTTCTACTATTTTGCGGTGTTGTTCGCAAATTTGACACTTATTGCTCACTTCACAAAGTTTTTTATTCTTTGAGTTTTTTTTATTATAGTTTATTGTACGTGAGCGTTATTAGCTTCAACTGAAACATGATAGAAATGACTTTTAGTGCCACTTTTCTTGGTTTTTTGTTTGGCTCTGTGCGTCCATTTATTATTTAATGTCATTGCTTTAATTGAATGGATTTGAATTTGTGTTGATGTCTTAGCTCCAAGGCTGCTGTTGGTGATACTCTTCGACCTTAAACTGTGTGCTGGTGCTATTAAATCTTAGGCTCATATAGCGGAGAACAGCTCTAGGACAGCTACATACACTATCTACCCGGAGTCACGAGGATATTCCAAATAGAACAGGTTTGAATGTTGAAGTCTTAGCTCCAAGATTGTCGCTGGTGCTCTTGACCTTGAATGTCATGCAGCGGATCCACAAGCTCTAGGATATGTAGCACTACCGGAACGAAGATACTCCAAATAGAATAAGTGGCTACTACGATCTCTTAAATACCATTCAGTTTAGGTTCGCCTAGTTTATGACATTTTTTGTAAGGAACTGACAGATCGCGATTCAGATTAGGTCCTAAACTGAATCCCATTAGTAGAATCGTGTTAGCTGCCTTGGTTTGTCTTGACGTTGAAGTCTGAGCTCCAAGACCAAAGCTGCTGGTGCTCCTCGACCCTGGACGCTGTACTCCTCAGCGGAGACCAGCTCTACCAGGACAGCTACCTCCACTACAAGCCCAGGGGCACGAAGATACTCAAGATGGAACAGGTTTGAATATAATAGAATATGATTTATTAGACACACTAAGGGCGTTTGTGCTACACGGACTTTTACTGTCCGGTAGTCCGGTTTTTTACGGTCCGATATGCCACGCCATTAAATGTATATGTAATTTTACCGTCCGACCTTTTACTTTTCTCCATTCCGGACAGTATTTTTCCGATCCGAGATGACAGCTATGAAAAACGTGTTAATGCTTGTGCACTGCGTCCGGAATCGCACTGACTTTTATGACTGTCGACTGACTTTTCATGCTACTATGCCGCACCGCCGAGTAAAAAGACGGACAAGTGCACAAGCCAATCATGCGTTTTTTTCATGCCATATCGGACCATGAAAACTCGGTCTGCCGGACAGTAAAATTAATTGTGGTGCACTAACAGATTTAGTACAGTACAATAAAACAAATTGACCGTGAAAGAAAAACAAAAGACAACAAGTAAAAATATAAATAGACAATTAACCTCTGCCATTCTTTCCAGATCCTTCGCAAGTTCTACACACCGGGCAATTGCGTGTGCCGCGTGGCTGTGTTCCAGCCGAGACATGAGGGACAGGTCGACACAGACCTTACCGAACAGGTCAGATTGTCATCGATTTACAGCCTGTTATACGATCCCTGGAAGACATTTCGTCGGTTGATAACCAAAACTCACTAAGTAACAAATACCTACTTGAAATAGAGATCGTATCTCAGTTCTCTGATTCAATGCTGAGATAATAGGTTGCGAAGAGTAGTGACAGTTTTTATAGTGAGTTTTGGTTGTCAGCCGACGATTTGGTCATTGACCTATGAAATTGGAGTTTTTGGTCATAGACTTTAGTTGTCTAAAGAGTAACTTAGATTTTTTTTGTTGTTACCAGTGCACTGTGTAACAAGGGTTTTTTCACACAAATAACTGTTTTTTTTCTTAAGTATTGACACTGCTTACATTTACATAAAAATAACACAGGTGTGTCTTGTAACAATCTTGCCGAGACAACAATGACAAAAAAAACGCCCTATTACCTTTTTGACACGGCTGGGAACAGTTTCAAATAGACGCAACATTTACCTTTTGAGTGTATTAAGAAATGTGTCTGTGTCCCGCAGTTGACGTCATTCTTCAACGAAGAGAAATACGGTGTGCTGGTAGCCGGCGAAGGAGACTTCGCCGTCGCACTGTTCAGGACTCCCAGAGGTTAGTGGTTTACCCTTTTTACACGGGTAATTAACTTTTTTATGTCACTCGTTGCCATGGTTACGTTCTACCTTAAAAACAGTTTAACCTTTTGGACGCCAATGACAGATATATTGGCACCGCAGGTTCAACGCCAAAGACCGATAAATAAGTCTTGGACCACAGAGCAATATAGACCTTCAAGCATGTGCGTAAAATTCAATTTCAGTTTTACATTTTGTTGACGTGGCGTCTAGATGACAGCTTTGGTATTTGACATGGCGTCGAAAAGGTTAATAGCAGGGCCCGTAATTTTCATGCCGATGACATCAATTTGACGTCACGCTCCATTTAGGGTGATCCCAAATAGTTTTATTGTTAATTATTAATCATTAGTCGTTAATCATTTTAATCATGTACAAATGACTTCAAAAGTAGTATATTTACTCGTGAAATTAACAATACCTACTTGATACGTGTTTTACGTTAAAGAGGAATTCTGTTTTCTACGTAATTATTGAAATGTGTTACAATTTCATTTAATAAAAAGTATTTATAAAAACAAATCAAATAGTTTTATTTACGTTTCACGTATTATTATTTTTTATTATTTTATTATTTTTATTATTAGACTAATGATTAATACTTAACAATAAAACTATTTGGGATCACCCTAAATGGAGCGTGACGTCAAATTGATGTCATCGGCATGAAAATTACGGGCCCTGCAGGTTAATAGCATTAAAATTGATAAAACTTTGAATTTTTGACAGTTAGGTATGTGGCTCTCCAATATGGTGGGTTACCCACTAATCGTGATAGTAGAACTTGCAGAATGCTTTCTTCTAGCGAACTATTCAACTGTTGTTCCCTGCGTTATGTAACGGAAAGAGTAACTACAAAAAAAGTGATTGTTCTACCCCCTTAGTCACAAACGTCTTTTGACTTAGCAAGTCGATAACCACTCACTTGCTTTGATTTTTGCGATAGACTCTGTCTATGTAAAATAAGAGTGATGACATGTAACAAAAGCTACATGAAGTAAGTGAGTGGCTAAGTGTTGTTTGTCCCGTTCCCTCTTGTAGACATATTGATAAGACCGGAAGGACAAATGATACAAAGCGGCTTGCTTTTGACTTTTATGAATAAGAGGGTAGGACGGCATTAAGTTCAGTGCTAATAGTAAACCTAATTTTAAAGGCAAGGTACCCCTACCTGGAACGCCGCTGTCATAAATTTGATTGGTTATTAATTATTTTATATTAAAGTCCAATTGGTTTGTGATAGATCTGTCACTAGGCACTACAGGGGTTAAGAGTGTGTTACTTTTACTAACACTACAAAAATGGTATACTCTTGGGTCGTCTCATTCGTTTTTCGTCATGTTCCTAAATTTGTCCGATTCTGCTTTCGTCACCCATTCTTCATTCGTCAAGTTAGTCTGCAGTCATTGTCGTCTTTGGCAATAATAAGTTGTTGACCTTTTTCTTATTTCGACTCAATCGTTTTTTGTCGTTTCGTATTTGGTCACATTCTAAGTTGGTACCGACTTAAAACTATGAAAATATACGAAAAACATAGATTTAACAGCGAACATGACGAAAGAAAATTATGACGAGTTAAGAACGAGACGGATTAAGATAAAGACGAACAACAAATTTGACCGAAGATGAGAAAGACCATCGACGATCGTGACGAATAAAGAATGGGTGATGAAAGCAGATTCGGACAAATTTAGGAACGTGACGAAAAACGAACGAGACGACTCAAGAGTATACCTACAAAATGCAATTTTAAGCTTACGGATACACTTTGACCCATTGGGATCTTTTGTATAATTGCCCCTTATTGCGCCCACCCCAGGGGTTATTTTGTCATCACAATATGTTTGAGGACGGACCCTAGTGGTAGCGTTTTGAACTCCTTCGGTCCCAGATACCTGGCACTGAAGTCTTTCACCCTTTTTCTGGCGAGGGCATGACATTCGCACATCGAGTATTTCATTGTCTCCTCTTCCTCGCCACATCTTACAATCTGTGTTGTCAGAAAGACCCATTTTGGCCAAAAGCGTTTGGACCATTTCTCAAAACATATTTTGGGAAATTTTATGAAATGTGGTAGATCTTGCTCAGCTTCTTTGACTCTACCAACCTACCAATTTTTATGACGTGATCCAATTGTAAAAGCTTTTCGAGAATTGCACTTTTGACCCCAAAGTATTACAAAACACTCCCTGAGTTTGACCGATAGGAGATGCCTACGTCCAGCAGTAGACTGAGATAGAAAAAGAAATAGAAATAGAAATAACTTTATTCGCAACATACACAAAAAACCACAATATATATCAACGAAAAATAATTTACAAATAAAAGCGTGTATGCTACGAAATGGCCTCATCTCAGCATGTTGCTAGCGAATGCCAGCGCTGGTCTTCCGATGAGGCCATCACGTGAACAGTTTCACGGCAGGCAACACACAATACAGATAAACAATAATAATTACAAATAAAATCACAGACGTTACACAGCAAACAAAAATAATATATCATCAGATATATGTATAATACGTTTTCCAGCTGTAATGGGGTGAATATCTGAGCGTTTCAACCACCTAATTTTGGTGGCTTCATTTTTGCCGAAGTTTCTAAACGTCTCAATGTTTTACTTCGTCATTTGTATTAGGTACCGTGCCTCCTTCAAATGACAAAGTAGCACATTGTAACGAATATACACTTCAGCAAAAATGATGCCACCAAAATTAGGCGGTTGAAACGCTCACATAATATTCACCCAATGATGGTGACAATCAGACATCGGAATTCTGGTAGCATTTTTGAGCTGTCATAGGGACTTCTCGTTTATCGACTACCGATTGTACATACGTATATCGATAAATACAGAATACAATGTACAATAATTATGATTACAAGTAGAAGTTAACAATAGGCGGTCTTTCGCTCATAAGAGATCTCGTTTAGATAACTTTTGAGTGGCTGAAAATATTAAATAGCAATTCTCGTAACAATTTTTTCCGAAAAATGTTTAATAGCCATAAGAAATCTACAAATATTAATAAGGATTAATAAAATATTAATATTTTAATTACTATTTATAATTTCCTATAAGTTAGTATCCAAAGGTTATTTTAAAAGTGATCGCTCATTAGCGATAAGACCGCCTGATGTTTACTTCGATTTGTAATCATAATTATTTTACATTGTATTCTGCATTTATCGATATACAACTGTATAATCGGTAGTCCCTATGACAGATCAAAAATGCTACCAGAATTCCGATGTCTGGGGACAATAATTATATATTGCAGGTTACTACATGTTCGACGCGAACGACCGCGACCGCTACGGCCGCGCCGTCCCGCCGCCCTGCATCGGGCACGCTCGTGCCTGCTTCTCCCAATATCCCACCGTGAGAACTATTACTCTTAAAACTAATAAGTGACACCGGTATTATCAGAAGGGATCGTCAGCCGACGATATGGGGCCCATTTCTCAAAAGCTTGTAACTTGTAATACAAGTGGAAGTCTCTTTTTGACACTATTCATTAGATAAGGACTTCCGCTTGTAATACAAGTTACAAGCTTTCGAGAAATGGGCCCCATATCGTCGGCTGACAAGCAAAACTCACTATAAAAACTGTCACTACTCTTCGCAACCTCTTATGTCAGTATTGAATCAGAACTAAGATACGATCTCTATTTCAAGTAGGTATTTGTTACTTAGTGACTTTTGGTTGTCAACCGACGATATACAGGGTGGAAAGGGACGACGTTCCTTCCCGCTACCGACCGAGTCTACCAACCATTACGATGAACTTTCAGTATGGGACCAACATCGAAAGCGTACATAGAAAATTGAGTTTTCCATACTATTTAACTCTAACTAATCACTCACTTTGTATGAGGGTTTTTTTTATATTTCGATGTTGGTCCCTTACTGAAAGTTCATTGTAATGGTTGGTAGACTCGGTCGGTAGCGGGAAGGAACGTCGTCCCTTTCCACCCTGTATATAACATGGACATATAACGTCAGCTGAAAAATGTTGTCAAATTTTAGGGTTAAAAACAAATTATTCAATTTTGCCAAGATGGGCAGGACATAGCACTTTTCTTAACAACGCGCATATTTCGGCGCAACATCTTTGACAATAATGGATTGTGTCGCAAGGGATCAAAATGGTATATTTCCGGCGTGGGCGTATATTGAATCCTGAGCGTAATGAAGGATTCTAGCGTTAACGCCCAAGACGAAATAATTTTGATACCGTGTGACACATACTGCTTTTCACACCACCTATGAGAAAAATAAAAGATACATCACATATTTAATATTTATGCAAATAATCGATTCTGAAGAAATTTTTATCAATTATGAACGTACTGTTTATTTTCATATTTCATTGTAATTTTTTAGGCTGGCAATAGAAAGCCCTGGAACAGAAAAGTGCCACTTTAATCCCTCCCTGCAGGGAAGAAAAGACCCGTATTCGAATAGTGAAAAACAAATTGTTCAATTGTGCCAAGATGGGCAGGACATCGCGCTTTTCATAACACCGCGCATATTTCGGCGCAACATCTTTAACAAATGTTTATAGAATATAGCCAATCAAAACTTTGATGGACCAATCACAACTATTGTTATGACGGATTACGTTTTTATAGGTTGACATTGAAATTCATTACCGTGATGCATCGAAGAGGGGCTGACACTTGTCCATTAAAATTCAGGATTGTTTTTGAAAGGCAATTTAATATGGCGTGCGGCTTCCATGTTTTATTTGTTCGTAGGATTCGAAAGTACGGTTGACACAACATTTACCAAGAAAAGATTTGTTTATAGATGTAGTGAATGATTAATTAACTGATTGTCTGTAAGTCTATGCACTTAAACTATCAATTTATCCTAGATGGACTTATACACTGTTGTGTCAACAGTAGTTTGAATCCCATTCCCAATCCTTAATTGCTGTTTGATAATATGACGTGACAAGTTCATTGCACGAATGTATTGTATGTATTACAATATATACATTTTGGCATTATCCACAATTTAGTATAATTTTTGCAGGTGCAATCTCTCGCCGAGAAACTCAGTGCCAACATCCCGCCCGTGTTGAAACCGGAGGAGGTAACAGAAAATAATTTAAATTTTTACTATTTCTTTTTCCTTCAAGCAATTAGCGTGAGGCCGTGTGGTGACGGCCGTAAGAATACATTTGTCACCGCCTCAACTCCTCCCGCGGATGTCGTAAGAGTCGACTAAGGGATTGAAGTGTCACTGACCATTATTTGATAAAAGATTGATGATGGGCAGCAGCGTCATCATAGTGGACACATTACTGCGATCGCCAATCCGCTTGCCCAGCGTGGCGATTATGGGCAATTACCTCCTAATGCGTCTATACGCATAGTTAATAGGAGAGGCCTACCAGCAGTGAGCTTACCGTAGGAGTAGGAGTCGGTTACATGATATTTATTTATTATTTACGTGATTTATTTATTTTGCAGCCTATTTTGGAGCTTCCGGGGGATAAAAAGGAATCGAAGGTGAGTGTTTTTGTCACCAAGCGTCGCAGTAGGGTTAACACAAACATATGATACCTAAGTTTTGAAAAACCATCTTAACACGTTTTTCATAGTTTGACTCACGACCCCATGGTTTGTTTATTTATTATACAATCAGGATACAAATAATTATACATAGCTCGAGAAAACTATTTTATATAGTTTGACTATGCAGGCACTTAATTCAGTCTCAATCTATTATAATCAATGTAATTTTTTCCTTATAATGGGCCTTCCTTATTATTAGGTAATCTGTATTACTTCGTTACTTTGGTGATTACTTATTGTACTGTTACTGTATAAGTCATACTGAGCATAGCAACTTGTGTGGGACCAACCACGAAAAATAAATAGGTATTGACTTTGTTTACGTGTTCCCAACATTTTGTATGAGAAAAGGGTCAAACGCAAACACATGTTCGGAGTCTTTCCGGTGGACAATCTAAAAGTTAAACCGCTAAAGCTTGATTTTCTTATGAAAGCCTCATCTTCATTAAGACGTACTCCTTTTTCATTGCGTTGTATGATAAAAATCATTACTACCTGTCCACATGCTGTTCGACCACAGGAAAGAAAAAGTGCGTGTTCAGCTGAACTGTAGAGCCCCTCTTTCCTGTGGCCAATAGTAACCAACTGGTCGAAGTGTAGTCGTGATTTTTATCATACAATTCTATAGGAATGAGTGCCTTTGAATGACAATACGTGTTTAATAAGAAAATTAACTCTAGTCCTTAAGTTTTAAAATGTCCACCGGAAAGACTCTGAACATAGGTTTGCGTTTTACCCTCAATGTTTTTTATTCTCGATTTCAGCTTTCGTCCCATACTAAAAGTTGTTGTTTTACTTACGGTGTGTGCAAAGTTATTAGTGACTTTGAAATCACCGTGTTTGGTACGCGATAAAGTGGAACGTTTAACTAAAAATACTCACAATTTATGTGTTTTATTTTTATCGTTGATTAGTACGTAGACCACAATTGTCTCTATTTGTGTGAGTCCCGTGATAGGTATTTATTTTTATTCTTTTCCCAGGTAACATTCAAGGAAGAATCGGCACCATTCAAGATCTACGGCATGGGGGTCACCAGTTTGCGAAGATTGAACCAGTTCGAGAAGTGAACACTGAGTCGGTGGTACACAGTGAAACAATTGTGCGTGTTACGGTTTAGTTTACGAATACATCTCGCGAACATACCTCGGTTTGTTTGCAGTTATTCTGTGAGTTAATGGTTAAAAATAACCGTTTTTAGATACATCATTTGTGAACAGGGTATTCTGAAAGATTGTGCAGTTTTTGTATGTTATTATAATTATAATATCACATTACTTTTTAACGATAAATGACAAATTAATCGTTGTTTAAATGTAAACTCAAAAAAAAATGTTTTGTATGTCGCGGCCATTTTGTATTTAAAACGAAGTTTTTTAATAAAAAAATTAACTAATTTATTGTTTATTTGTCAACACTTCAAAATTAGCCCAACATCTGAGCACACAATCTATTGTCGAGGCGTTAGATTATATATTCCGATATTTTTTACGAGGCTGTATCTTAGTCAAATGTAAAGTTATTCAATGGACTATTAACGTTTTGGACGCCAACGACCGATATATTGGCAACGCCAAAGACCTACACGCATGTGCTCAAAATTCAATTTGAATTTTGACATTTTGTTTCTGACGTGGCGTGTGATTGACAGCCTTTATATTTGACGTGGCGTCAAAAAGGTTACATTAAATCAACGAAATGGCAGTTTGTGGCAGAAAATGTGCACTTTATGGTCGATTGCTAATCAAAACAAAAATCACTATCACGTAAATAGTGTTACGAAAGTCATACTAATTACAGTGTGCACTCTAACAACCTGTAGCAGTAGAAAAAGGCACCATATTAAAAAAAATATCTCTGGCTCTTAGAAAAATTGAATTTGTCGCATTTTTTTTTTCACTGTCAATAATAGTTACACAGGGTAAATTCTGTACGTAACACAAAAATTGTGACGTTAAGTTAAATAGTAGAGACTTCTTTATCTTATGAACGAGGATCGGACAAACGCCCGTTATTTTGAAAACATAACCCTGTTTCGTGAAGTATCATTTGTTAACACAAATGATCTATTAATAGTTAATAGAAAAAAATGTTATAAAATAAAATATGTTAATATCATAAGATAAGGAAGTCTCTACCGTATGGAAAATGACGGGCGTTTGTCCGATCCTTGTTTATGAATCGGAACAGCGGCCCTACCGCGAAAAACGAAATTCGTAAATTTTGAGGATTTGTCTCTTTCACTCTAAAGACGCCTTCGTTTGAGTGACAGAGAAAAATCCTCGAAATTTACGAATTTAGATTTTCACGGTAGTAGGCCAGCAGGTTATATTTAAATAATAACAGGTCAAGTGCGAGTCGGACTCGCGCGCAAAGGGTTCCGTACCATTATCAATTTATTATTTAAAAAATACAGTTAAATCAACCCACCTCAAAAATTATAGGAGATAATTTAATCAAACCAAAAATCGTTGATAGAATTTATTAACGTGCATAACATATATTTTTTTAGAATTTTATATCGCGTAGTTTAAAAAATAGAGGGGGGGACACATTTTTCAGACTTTGAGAGCTGATATCTCGAAAACGATTTGCTTAAATAAAAATGAGAGTTATAAACCTTCATACCACCTTTCTATTAATACCCCACAGGCTTATATACAACTAATAATTTTTTTTATCTTTCAGTTACATGTATGGAAGACCCCCAACCCCAATGTTTTTTTTTACAATTATCATAATCCAGTATCATAATCCTGTAGCGGTTCATACAACACATATCCTTACCAAATTTCGTTACTGTAGCATTTATAGTTTCCGAGTAAATCGGCTGTGACAGACGGACAGACGGACATGACGAATCTATAAGGGTTCCGTTTTTGCCATTTTGGCTACGGAACCCTAAAAATGACGCCCTTGTCCGATTTCTCGTAGATAAGACAGTTAATGGTGACTGGGCCTTACTTATTTTGACGCAAGAGCAAAATAGTCTATTAAATAAAACTATAACAAATCATCGTGAAATATTTATTACATCTTGTATAATTTATTACATTCAATATATTATGACAACATTTAAAATTATTAAATTATCACATAAGTTACAAAAACCTTACACATTTACAAATGAGCAACCATTTACCTAAAACTATTATTGTACTTATAAAATTACTTTTATACCTATGGTAAATATTAGGACTATCGACTCTTTATACATTTCATTAAAATCACGTAAAAAAATCTTTGAAAATTACCTTCAACAATGCATGCGAGTTTAATGCAAAAAAAAATCAATGAGGTGAAATTCCTTTCCGCCGCTTGATATGTTGCCTTCGAAACGTCAGAGGCATTTTTAATGTTTATATTAGTCCCTGTTTCATTGTGAGCGTAAAGGTTTTACTATTATAGGGTAAAAGCACCAATAGATGACCGCCACCCAGAAGTTGACTGATAGGTCTAAAAATCTACATAATTAAATCAGGGATAATTTTCCACGCCCGGGGGTATTTTTCTCACATGCGGCAACACTATATCATGTCTCACATGCGAATTACCAGACAGTTAAGCCACGCACGCGGGAGTGAGCGGCCGTCGAGTTTGCGCTTTGCGCCAAAATCGCGTTTTATATGGGATCCTTATTAAGAAAAGCCCTCAAAAATTTAAGCTTTTAATTACGTAAAAAATCGAATATGGCTTTTATTTCCTTGGTTCACTTCAGTATAGATTTTAGACTAATATCTCTATTGTGTATATTATAAACAATAGTTTTTTTTAATTTAGTTTATGAGATATTTGCTGGTTAAGTTATGGTTCCAATATTGTGTGTTCGGGCCAAAAGATGAACGACGGTCAACTTTTGGGCAAAGGCTCGTATTTTCAAACGCTTGTGTAAATTATAATAAAATAGCTACATTCAATATTTAAACATAAAATTACAATCAGTTTTGTAGATGATTTTTTGACCAAAAGATGAACGAGCCTTTTTTCATGTAACACGTTTTAAAGTAATTTATTTTTGTATGAAAACGGGATTGTTCAACTCTAGAATCGCTGTCCAAAACGTGAACTAGGAAAATTTGCTGGTTCATCTTTTGGGTCGGATTCCAATAAATGAATTCGAATCAATTTAGTTCGTTCATTTTGTTAATACGGTGCCCGAAACATGAACCAACTGACTTTATTGAACGGTTGAACTTGGGAAAATTTAAACTTTTGTTCTTAGATATCAGATTGTTACATAATATACACCGTGCTTATATTTCATTAAAAGAAGGTCAAATACAATTAATTCATCTAAGAAACGAACGTTTTTACTTTGCTCTATTCATCTATTGGGGTCTTGCCGTTCATATATTGGTCTCGCTATATTGCGATTATGCTGGTTCATCTAATGGGGTCAAATTGTTCAGAGATAGGGCACTTTGTTCAACTACTGGGGAAATTGACACCTTTTTTAATACAATCATTTTTAAAAAATTACTGAAGTTTAATACGAGACACAAAAATAGCTTATTCTAAACTCAATTAAATGCGGAATCATATAAAAAAATAAAAATTGATGAATATGGGTTACATCATATAGAAAAAAATATTTAAAGTTGGGAAAGTTGCTTAACTGTTCATCTATTGGTGATTTTACCCTACCAGAAGATACACATTTCATAATGTATAATTATGTAAATGAAACACCAAGAAAATCACCGAAATATCCCTGCAACCGATGATTTTATTTGTAACTACAATTAGGTTATTAAAACCTATTTTAAAACGTAGAAGCTTTCGTATTAATAAGGTATTTTTGAATTTATAATTCTGTACAATAAGTAAAATAATAAGTTAAAAAAAAAGAATATTAAGTAAGAAATTATACATTTATATCATCTTGCAATATTTATATCATCAAGAAAAAATAAGATAAATAATTAATGAACAAAGCATGTTTCAATAGACATAAACTGGAAAATATTACATAAATATGTCATTAATAAAATAAAAAATTCCTACAAAAAAACCTTTAAATAGAACAAACTAATCATGCCCACGCAATGCATACATAAAATGTTCAAAATATTTTGAACGGACATATTTATTTAACTAGAAATGAACTAGAACTTTGAACTTACACTAATTTGTGATCTGTATGTCTGTTTGTTACTTCGAATTACGTAGGTACATCAAGGTTTCATTGTAGATTCATAAAAAAATCCATTTTTTTCTATGCTACCTAAGGCTTTTCCATTAATCACGTCAAAAAATATCACTAAATATCACCATGGAGGATGGGGGGTCTAAAACAGGCCAAAATCGTATGTGATTAATGGATAAGCCTACTGAGCGGGATACTGAGTCATATCATATCCAAATGTTAGCCGTTTTAATAAAACGTCCCACTTTATATACAAGGTGGAATTCGACGAGGGACCTTTACGGAAATGGGAGATAGTTAAGGCTATACTGAGCAACTTTTACTATGGGACCAACCCCAAAAATCGTATAAAAAAAAATTATCCATACAAAAAGGTACGGCATGTATACACACAATGTATGAAAGTCTTTTTTTTACGATTTCGGGGTTGGTCCTATAGTAAAAGTTGCTCAGTATAGCCTTAACTATCTCCCATTTCCGTAAAGGTCCCTCGTCAAATTCCACCTTGTATAATTAAACGGTTAAACTGCGTATTTAGACATTACGCGCAACATGCGTGAATGTGGGCTCAGTGCTTGTGAATGGAGACCCAGGCTCTCCGAAACATGTCGCGTGTATTGAGTACCTACACACACGTAAGTTTAACCGTTTAATATATTTTACTTATTATGTCCCACGAAAGTTTAAATTTAAACGTCCCACTTTGTAAAGAATTTATCTTGTATCGTTACATAAATTACTTGCCTAAGTGTGCTCACAATTAGAAGCAAAATGGAACGTTCTAAGAGTCCATGCATCGGATTCCGTAGAGCAAATCGTCTTGACAGGGACTTCCTATGTCGATAAATTAAATTAACGATATTAGTTTTAAATACTAGTGATCACACATAGGTTTTCTTATAAAGTATTTTATTTATTAAAAGTGTACAATTTAATAAAATAACAACTAAAAACTGTAAACGTATTTAAAATTTTATTCGTCACAATTACTTTCTTCATAACTGTCCCATCTTTTATTGTTGAAGCTTAGACCCGCGTTAAATTACTTCAGGTTGCTTTTTAAGCAAGTTTTCTATTTTTTGAGTGCGCATTATTTATTTTCACTCGTAAATATAAAATGATTGAAGATGCTAAGTGTGACTTTCATACTTGTCTTCAGACCAATACATAGTTACCAAAAATACATACAATGTTGGGGGCAGTCACTTAGTATGTAGAACTATATAGTATCGATAAATGAGTTTATCGATATAGGAAGTCCCTAGCTGTCAAGAAAATTCGCCCCACGGAATCCGATATCTGTCTAAGACTCACAAATATACATACGCGTTAAAATTAACTACTAAACAAAAATCGATACAAAGAACCATAATAACCTCAAAACCAACAAACCAAACGCTGTCAAAACAGCATAATGCAACCATTTAAGCCTCTGATGTCTCTTTAAGCTCTCAGGGATGGTTGAGATTGGATCTTTCAGGAGATACACCCTGATTCCTCTCATGAAGTTAGCGAAGTACTCGTTCCAGTCTATACAGGTGACGTCAAAGTCGAATGTGTGTTTGTCTGCGTCGCACATTTCGTTGTACAGGCGAGTCATATTGGTGTTGTGGAAACGCCACTCGCGGAGGGCGAAGAATTCGAGGACTGAACCGAATTGCTCGATCTTGGTGTAGGCTTTTCTTAGTCTGTGGATGGAGAGATTCTGTTAGTGGTTTGGCAGAAG
Source organism: Thaumatotibia leucotreta (assembly GCA_025490895.1). NCBI lineage: Eukaryota > Metazoa > Arthropoda > Insecta > Lepidoptera > Tortricidae > Thaumatotibia > Thaumatotibia leucotreta. Next base: position 13,609 of record JALPQI010001307.1, on the reverse strand, counting down.
ATACCATGATAGTTTAGAGTTATAAACAGGATATATTGATTTAAACTTTCACCATTATCACTCATATTTTAAAGACAACCGGGTCTTAATCGCGTAAACTTACGTTTAATTATATCCTGACGTTTCGGGCATGACGTTTACACCCGTGGTCGCAGGCAGACTGTAATGATACACAATAATAAAACATGAATTATTAATGGTTTTGAACAACTTTTACTATGGGACCAAATATGAAAACTCAAGAAAAAAATCGACGCTTCCATACATTTTGGTCAACTTATCTTAGCACATTTCTATGGAAGTGTCGTTTTTTTTCTTGAATTTTCATATTTGATCCCATAGTAAAGTTGTTCAAAACCATTAACAGATTCATGTTTTATTATTGTGTATCATCAATTTGAAGTCACCCTGTATAATAACCATTCTTTAAAGAAGATTGATGATGGTCAGCAGCATCATCATAGTGGACAGATTACTGCTGCCAATCCGCTTGCCCAGCATGGCAATTATGGGCATTTACCTCCTAATGTGTGTTACACACATAGTTAATAGCATATATCTACGTCCTGGGACCTATTTCTCAAAAGCTTGTAACTTGTAATACAAGCGGAAGTCCTTATCTAACTTATGGTGTCAAAAAGAAACTTCCACTTGTATTACAAGTTACAAGCTTTCGAGAAATGGGCCCCTGGGGCCTATTTCTCGAAAGCTTGTAACTTGTAATACAAGCGGAAGTCCTTATCTTATTAATAGTGTTAAAAAGAGACTTCCACTTGTAATACAAGTTACAAGCTTTTGAGAAATAGGTCCCAGGACGTAGTGGACTGAGATAATTATGCTGATCATGTGCTCAGAATGCTTTTCCCTCTCTGTTACTCTTTCATAGTAGTGCGACGAAGCCCTAGCTGCCTTTCGCTGCCTTTCGCTTACGATTGACGATTAAGCGTTAGCGATTGGCAACTTGTCTAAGCCCCTGATTAGTAAGCAGTCTGGCTACCCCAATATATCTGATGGAGACTATTCGGAAAAAATCCAAGGGTAACTATAGATACTTACTGAGGCTTCTTCCCAACGAGGAAGCACACTCCGTCGATGACGTACGCCGGGATCCAGTGCATCAGTAGCGCCAGAAGCCAGTACATGGACTTGGAGCTGGTCAGCACCAGCATATACTACCACATGGCAGATTAGGTCCTAAACTGAATCGAATTACTAGATCGTGATAGCCCAGCTCCATGCTCCATGCTCAGATGTTGGTGGTCTGTTGGCTCCGATATCTTTTTAGCTTATATTTGTGTCCCAAAGCTGGGCAAAAGCCTTTCCGCATCAAATTGGCGGCTACGCTAGCCCACCTATCTGGATGCATGCGACAGACGTGAACAGCCCAGTCCCACTGGAGCCTAGTAGTTTTTTTACATACATCAGCAATGCGGGTTTTTGAGCGCAGGCTCCGATATATTTGAAAAAAATCTAAGTAGATACTTACTGAGGCTTCTTGCCAACGAGCAAGCACACTCCGTCGATGACGTACGCCGGGATCCAGTGCATCAGTAGCGCAAGTAGCCAGTACATGGACTTGGAGCTGGTGAGGACCAGCATGTAGTACCACATTGCTTGCTTCGGCGGCACACCTAGCCCGTGGCTTTCGGCTAGCGACATGAACTGATCTGAAAGGGAATTGGGAAAAGTTAGGTTATTTGTAGGCTAGGGTCTTACAAATTTGAGGCATAGATAGAGATAGGAGAGTCTGAGCGCACGCCCAGAACTACTTCACACTCGTACTAAAAGCTCTGCAAAACTTTTGGAATGAGTAGTCGACTGTTTTTGATATTATGTACCAGAAAGGCGCGGATCCAGGGGGGGGGGGGTCAATGGGGGCGCTTGCCCCCCCCCCTGATACTGGACTTAGGTATGTCTAGGTGCTGTTTTAAGTATAAAATACTATCATTTCGTAGGTCAATGCCCCCCCTGAACGAAGTCCTAGATCCGCGCCTGTTACCTACCAGATGTAGACCGAAAGGTTCCAAGGTTCCGAATAACACTGCACGCTCGTACTTAAGGCACACTCGGTGATAGACTGAAGGATTTATTACCACAGTCTTGCGGCTTTTCAAAGGAGTTTTTAGAAGCTCTAAAGAGTTCTAGGCGTGCATAATAGAAAAGAAACTTTCTAGTTACCGAGTCCTCAGAAAAAATGGATCCTAGGCGTTCTTTACATGATATAAAAAAGGATGTGGTAGGCAAACCAAGCTATAGGTGCCTTTTCAGAGAAAACACAGCGGTAGACTAGTGGCTTGTCCTTCGGGTCTGATAGTTTCTAATCGTTTTAGGCATTTGTAGAAGTTTTACCGAGAAACTTACTCCAGAGGATGTTTGGAAGTCTCTAGAAAGTAATCGAAGAACTTACTCCAAGTAATAGGGGCTTTTTCAGAGCATACACAGTGGTAGACAAGTGGCTTGTCCCTCTCTGGCCTGGTATCTCTCGCTTTTAGAAGGTTCTAACCATTTCATGCATTTTTAAACTTATACTCCGAAGGATTTTTAGAAGTCTCTAGAAAGCTGCGACCATAATTCATAACATGGACGTCTCACGCCAGCTCGAAAATGCCCCCAAACACAATTGTTCAATTGTGTCAAGATGGGCAGGACATGGCGCTTTTTTTAACACCGCGCATGTTTCGGCGCAACATCTTTGACAACTGTTTATAAAATATAGCCAATCAAAACTTTGACGGGCCAATCCCAACTATTTTTAAATGGCGGTTTAAGTTTTTATAGGTTGATATTGAAATTCATCACCGTGATGCATTAAAGAGGGGGTGACATTTGTCAACTAAAATTCAGGACCGTTTTTGAAAGGCAATTTAGTATGACGTGCGGCTTCCATGTTTTATTTGTTCGTAGCTAGAAAGTAATTGAAGAACTTACTCCAAGTTATAGGGGCCTTTTCAGAGCATACACAGTGGTAGACAGGTGGCTTGTCTCTCGGAGGGGCCTGGTATCTCTCGCTTTTAGAAGGTTCTAACTATTTCAGGCATTTTAGGAGTTTTACCATGTGCTACTAAAACTTATACTCCGGAGGATTTTTAGAAGTCTCTAGAAAGTCATATTTTAAAGACAAACGGGTCTTAATCGCGTAAACTTACGTTTAATTATATCCTGACGTTTCGGGCATGACGTTACACCCGTGGTCGCAGGCAGACTCAGTCAGACGCGTAAGTTTACGCGATAAAGACCCGTTTGTCTTTAAAATATGAGTGATAATCGTGAAAGTTTAAATCTCTAGAAAGTAATTGAAGAACTTACTCCAAGTTATGGGGGCTTTTTCAGAACACACGCAATGGTAGACAGGTGGCTTGTCTCTCGGAGGGGCCTGATGGTTCTCCGCGCGGGAGGTGCTCCACGCCGCCGCTACACACGCCGCCGCTACAGCGTCACCCGGGACCAATGAGGCTGATGCGTTGTGGCTCGCTTTGAGAACGTGGAGGAGGCCTAATTCGGCACCTACGATGACCTGTAAGCATTTGGGTTTTATGTAGAGTTTTCGACGGTTTTTTAATAGTAATTAATAGACCCCGCATTGTTGTGGCGGTGACGTCACAATAGGGTGATTTGGGGGAGTAAATGGAACCGTAGAACAAAACTGTTTGCTTTATTTACCTATACCATAAAATAATAAGTACAAACTCGTATTCATTTACGCAATATGTCATTTCTTATATTATCTTATCTTATAATCAAAAAACCGATCACTGCTTATAATGTATGTATCATTTTGTTCTACCGTTTCATTTACTCCCCAAATCACCCTATTGTGACGTCACCGCCACAACAATCCGGGGTCTAGTAATTAATAATAATTTGGGACCTGAATTGAATCGCGATGTGTCAATTCCGTAGAATGACTGTCAAATATCGACAAGCCGAACCTAAACTGAATCGTATTTAAGAGGTCATGGTAGACCCCATGTCTAGTCGGATCATCCAGAATCCGGGGTCCCAGTAGAGCTGTTCATCAAATGAATCAAGAACGCAGCATGCATAACGTCCTTACTAAACTAAAGAGTTTTATGTAGAGTTTTCAACGGTTGTTTTTATGCTAGCACCTTAAAGATTTTCGATGCTTAACGTAAGCAATGAGCATGGGTTCATAGTAAAATAAGCTTATACACCGGGTCTTTAACACTACGAAACAGTACGCCCATAGGCGTCCACGCTTAACAAATTTTTGATGCTACGTCAAATAAAAAACTGAAACTTTACGTAGGTCTGTAAATTTATAAGTGCTATACGGTGAATGAAACCATACGTACATTGTGAGGAAACCTGAAAGCATTTGTGAAGAAATTCAAGTGTGTATGTCAAGCTCCCAACAAGTATTGGGTTAGCGGCAGGACCACGCAAAATAGGCATGTTTGATGTCTAGTTGCGGAAAATGGCCAGAAAACAACAACATTGCTCTGAGGACCGCGGCTTATCCTTGATCCTGCGGTACTAATATCAGTCAGTAAAGCCCAACTTCGTATGAAAAGATGCGATTGCGTAATTTTTTTTCTTCAAGGTCTGACTTTCAAAAGTTATAAAACATTTCATAACATATTAGCTAGGAAAAATTTTAAAGAAACGAAAAGTACTTACCCCTGTAGGTCCATATACGTTGTCAATCCATCCTGCAACGGGCTCCTTTGCAGTCCCGATTACTACAAAACAAAGAAAAATGCATTGAGTACGCTTATCACATGATCGGTATACAGTATGTCGCTAATATAAACTCTTCGTCGTCGCTATTTCTTTAATATACCTAGTTAGTAGGGCCAATCAACTTTTCGATCGACATATTTTCTGTCTTCTGCGTTACTTTTCATGAACTTACAAATGTACGTCAATTAATACTATATACATATTTACAATGAAAAACCGTTGGAACCTAAATGTATCTGAACTTGTATGGGGCCTAACGCATGTACAATTTTTAAGCATTGTTTCTAGCAAACTTAATGAAATTGTCACCTGCGTTACGGGACAAAATAGTGTCGATCGAAACGTTGATTGGCCCAGTAAAAGACGGAGATTATTGAATATCTGATATTGTCTGACAGTGATCAAAAGCTTAAGAAAGTAGCTATAGAAAGCTTACCTATTGAAGGTCTGACGACGGCCACAGGCACACCCTGCGAGTACTTCTGCAAGATGTCTTCAGCCACGCCCTTGGTGTACGCGTATGTGTTGGGGAAGTCGCCAATCAGGCTGTAATGCAAATAAACATCAGGCCAGCTCTAGTCGGATCAACCAGATTCCAGGTCCTTAGTAGAACTGTTCATCAAATGAATCAGGAACGCAGCGCGCATGCAATGTCTTTACTAAACTCAATGAGGGTTTTCTCGAAAACGTATGCCACTAGTTGGCGCCACTTAGCCGTAAGGTCCCGCTAAGAAACAGTTATCTAGCCCTAAAGAAAAACTAACTAGAAGGTTTTTTAAAATATAATTTTATTAACTCATACAAAACATTTAAACACGAAACTATAGGCGCTCTGAGAATTCAGACAAATTTCTGGACCTGACGCCTCAGTGCTGCCGCCCTGGTGAACGTCATTTCAGAAAACCCTCATTGTTGATATTAGTTAATATCTAAAACCTAATTGAAAGTACTAAATTGATGTTCTCATGTAGGTAAGCGAATTTTGTGGTAGCTGTTAGACGGTCAGTCATTTTCCGTCAGTCTGAAATCAGGCTATAGAGTTCAAATTCGCCTGGAATCAGTCAATGATTGGCTCTTGAAAAAGTTCCTCATCTACGGAGCTAAACCTGTCGATCATTTTTGACTTACAAAACGTAAGTAGCCCGCGTAAAGTATTATAAATAAATTTTCATCACACTTGCTGTCTAAGCGCGCCATTGCTTGCGCGCGTAGCGGGAGTAATAGAAAAGTGATATTCCCTAGGGAGTAATAGAAATGTCAGTACGTCATTTAATAATATTATGTCTTAAAACTTATTTTTTTGTCGACAAGTGTGATGAAAAACATTGTATGCATCACGATAGGTAAGCGGAATACTAACTCGAGTCATAAAAGCCCTCCGCCTGCCGGCGTCGGGCTTCTAACACTCTCGTTAGTAATTCCGTACTTACCTCCCTTGATGCACAATGTACTAAAATATTTTGGAACATCTTACACAAATCGACCTAGTCCCATGATCAAGGAACAAATATTTATGAATACACAAATAAATACACAAGTAAAGCCGTCGCCAGGATTCCAAATTCCAACCCGGAACCTCCAGCTTCGTAGGCAGAGTCACTACCAACTAGGCTACGGAGGTTGACAAATAGACGAATAGACTTACCCCGGCGTGATGCTGGTCAGGGTCTTCTCATCCAGACTTTCCGCAAGGTCGATCAGCTTGTCCCCAGGGATGGGGCTCTCGTAGAACACCTCATCGATCTCGTTCAGTGTGCAGTTACTGTGGACAGGATCGTCAGTTAGTAATATAGAAATCAAATGCCGTGCCAAGAGACAGGCCAGGCGTAACATCGATGTAGGCGATAGGTGTCTGGGTGGCTAGAGATTGTGTCAGCCACTGCATCAACTCTCTCTATCTCAATGCAGATATACACTTCCATTTACTCAATCATTTATTGCTTCCGCACAGTTTACAAGGTATCATGTGAACATAAAGTTTTACAGCTATTTAATTACTAAAACTTAGCGTGGACCCTGTTGGGCGCAGCAAGCTTGTAAAAGAGAAGACGACTTACATATTAATTGAATAAAATATAGGTAGAGATTTTGCATAACGTTCTGTAAGACTTTATCTTTGTCTATGTCTGTATTTATTATATTTTTATTTTTTAATACATATCCATTGTAATTTATTTACGAAGCATAATTATATTATAGCTTTAATGACCCCTCTTTAAATGACCAATCAAGACAAGCCAGAGTAAAGGGTCCTGCGGTTACCCTTGGGGTCGCACTCTGACCGCCACGCCAAGACACGTTGGAGACGGAGACGTTCTAGCTGTGGTCTTAGCTGGTCTATATGACTAAAAGGGACATTGGTTCTCTGAGCGTTTTTTATCGCCTGTACCATTGTGAGGGGTTCTGAAGAGTTATTTTCCCTGATCCCGCCCTCTCCTTTCCGTTATAAAACCACACGTGCCGGTTTGCGTTGTCACTCCTTCACCGTGGAAAATATTCCCACACGTATTTACTAAGAAATTCGGCAATTCCTTCGTATGCCGGACTATTAAAAAGTGGAATTCTTTACCGGCACATGTGTTCCCGCATGCCTATAAGTTGGGTCCCTTTAAACGAAGCGTGAATAAGTATCTAACGGCCAGCAAGGCGGTGGCAACTGTCAGGTTACTGCTGGTCTCCTGTTCGTTGCCGCTGCTATTTGGGCTCTACTTTTCACTTACGATCAGTTGGAGTGGAGCAACTTTGTTGTGCCAACATAAAAAAACTTATCGATTTGCTACGTTAAGATATATTTATGAATAAGGGGGGGAGGCTATTATTTAGTAGCATGTTACCTGTAGGCTGTGGAAATATGGACCATGGCCTTCAGCTTGGTGCACGCTCTGGCGAGCAGCATCATCTCCCTGGTTCCCCTCACGTTGATGAAGACAGCATCCCGAAGAGGCTCGTTGAAGCGGAGCGTCGCTGCACCGTGGAAGATTACGTCTACCTGGAAGAAAATATTTTCATGAGCAATCGACTGATTTTCACCCATTTAAGCCTACCAGTATGCTTAGCACATGATTGGCGCGACAGTATCTCGCCGCGAGATAGTCTATCCGTCCCTCTTTTGTTAATATAGCTAGTGAAGGACGGGAGATCTATCTCGCGGCGACATACTGTCGCACTAATCATGTGCTAAGCCTGCAGGTGTTATAACCGATGCTGTTTTTTTAGCTTTTTGTAGTGGGTGATTGACAAAATACCAAAAAAATTCGAAAATACCCCAGGGCGAGATTTTTTTGCATTTAGGCTTATCTTGGTTAATCCCTCGTATCCGGGAACATGGATCCGTGTACGGGAAAACTAGAAAAAAAAATTTGCTCGTCGTTCCCTTTTACAGTATGGGGAATATTACCAAATGGAAACTTTCCCCATAGCAAGATTGGGAAATTAGAGGTAACGACCCATCACTATTCAAGAGACTACATTTCGTAAAGTCAGTCAGTTGAGAAGGTCCTGAACATTAATTGTCACATGCCTAGGTACCAAAAAAGAGCAAGTTCACCACCGTTTGAGGTAGGATTTGAACCCCGAATGCTGTCGCAAATAAGATACCTAAGTCATCCGGTCTCAGCCCTCGGGGTCGAAATTTGTGTGTATATGTGTGTATATGATGGAATCATTTTGTCAACAATATTTTTAATAAGTATCGTAAGTAATTGTTACCTCATCAATGATAGTCTGTCGATCACTCTCGCTGATGCCAAGTCCAAGTTTCCCGACGTCTCCCTCCACGACGCCGATTTTTGACATGAAGTCCGGCATTTGCTTACGGAGTCTCTCATATAGCTGAAACAACAATATATATTACTTTTTTCTTTCTGTTTTTAATCGGTCTTCATTTTCAAAACTTTCCAAAACTGTACAATTTATATACATAAGTATATTAAATCTAAACAGAAGAGGAAAAACGATAGGTCATTTACTTCGTCACGATGACTTCATAAAAGTTTTAATCGAAGGAAAGATAGAAAGAAAGAGAAAAAGAGGAAGACCACGGAGAGCCTACATGGAGCAATTGAAGGAAACTATAGAAGTTGAAACGTATAGAGAGCTGAAGAAAAAAGGCAGAGAATAGAATAGAATGGAAATTACTCCACCGACAAGAGCCAAGCTCTTAAATAAATGACGATGATGATTAAATCTAAATAACCTAATCTATTTCTAAAATAGACCCTTATGGCATTGTACCGAGGATGCTGGCGGCATTTACTCGGTGTATCGCAATACTGATGCGTTGTTAGAGGAAGCCACCAGCTCTTCGGTTTTTAGTTATTTCTTTGACTTTATAATGGCTTACTCAATAGTACGTCATGGGTAGGTACATCCGTCTAAAGTTCGAATTGCTTAAAATTACGGATAATATTAGAGAGTGTACTCTCGCGTGGTCCGGCTGCAGACTTTACTCCCCATTCATCATCATCATCATCAGCCTATGATAGTCCACTGCTGGACGTAGGCCTCTCCTATTAAATATGCCTATAGACGCATTAGGAGGTAAATGCCCATAATCGCCAAGCAAGCGGATTGGTGATCGCAGTAATGTGTCCATTATGATGACGCTGTTGCCCATCATCAATCTTGTAGAATGGTCAGTGACACTTTAATCCCTTAGTCGACTCTTACGACACCCGCAGGAGGAGTTGGGGTGGTGACAAATGTATTCTTACTGCCGCCACCACACGGCCAAAAATCGAAATTTCCCACTAAATGATTTATATTATCTCGCAAACTACCTAATTAATAATAATAGTAATATCTACTTAATTGGTTACCTTTGTACAAGAGGTACCTATTCACATTGCCACTAGAAATAGAATCAGGCGATATGGTCATTTCTCAGAGAGGCAGGAAATAAATTTACCTATGTATAATGCGTCAAAAAGATCATACTTCAGATGCATTCACGAGTAAAGTAAAAAGATAAATCTATAATTTATACAAGATCTAATCGTTTCATACGTGCGAGTTGCCATATGAATACAATCTATTTGCTGCATTGCAATTTTATTATGCTACACGTGGCACAATAGTACATTTCGATACAAGTGCAAAGAATTTTTTTTTCGACGGTGAAAGTTGGAACCCGAGTGATACGAGGGCGACAATCATCCTAGTTAAAAGGAAGTTTTTACACGTGTATCGAACGACTTTTTTCATAACAAGTACCTTATAAATATAAATATCTTGGGACATCTTACACAAATCGACCTAGTCCCACGGTACCTACGCTCAATTAAAGCTTGTGATGTGGGCTCTAGGCGACGGTATATGTAATAGATAGATACATATAAATACTTAAATAGGTACATAGACAGCCATGACCAAGGAACAAATATTTGTGATAAATAAATACACAAATAATGCCTCGCCGGGATTCGAACCCGGAACCTCCTGCTTCGTAGGCAGGGTCACTACCAACTAGGCTACCGGAGGCTGACAAAGCCTTAAAAAGAGAAATTTACGCATGCGAAGAGTGCGCAAAGTATACTTTTCCGCACTAGTTAGGAAAAGAGTTATTCGCGATTATTTTTTTATTTTATTTCTGTTAGTGTCGTTAATCGGAACGAGAAGGTTCTCAGTGGCTAGGTATTTGCATGAGAATTTTGTCATGAAAATTTCCAGTAATTTTAGGAAATTTCGAGAATGTGCTGCAACTTTTACATTGCTAGCGATGGGTAGCGATTTTGTGACTCTTTATGTTGTAATGATACTCGCATTTGACAGGTTTATAAGTTGATAAATGGGTATTTTCACTTTTAGAGACATTTCGAGATTATTTCAAACGAGTTGAAATTGCAGTCAGGTTTGTATTAAGTGTGTAATTAATTCATTATTTATTATTGTCTTAGTTGTTTCAGACCTACGACCATATATAACATGGACGTCTAACGCCAGCTCAAAAATGCCCCCAAAAACAATTGTTCAATTGTGTCAAGATGGGCAAGATAAACGCTTTTCTTAACACCGCGCATATTTCGGCGCAACATCTTTAACAAATGTTTATAGAATATAGCCAATCAAAACTTTGATGGACCAATCACAACTGTTTTTAAATGGCGGTTTAACTTCTTATAGGTTGATATTAACACTCATTACCGTGATGCATTGAAGAGGGGGTGACACTTGTCAACTAAAACTCAGGACCGGTTTTGAAAGGCAATTTAGTATAGCATGCGGCGCATGCGACTCGGACACTGCAATACGCCAGTTTTTTTGGAAAAGATACATATTCTTAATTCCTCGATTTGTGAGTGCGGGCTTGAAGAGGGAACTTTAAACCACATATTGCTATCTTGTCCCCGGTTAAAGCATACACAATTATACCGTGGATTGGTTCAGGAAGAGATTCCACTTCCCACTCATGCTTACTCTCTGCTCTCTTTCAATCCTACAGTTTTTAAATTAATAGCAATTTTCCTGAAAATTAATGAAATTAAAATTTAAGTAGTACTAAACCATTCAATAACAGTTAACCTAAGCTTTTCTTTTTCAGCCCAGATCTGAGCTTTTACTTCATTCATTTTATATTTTGTTAAATTTTGCACCTTCGTTTTCGTTCCTAATTTATATTGACGCGAAGCTGGCAGAAATGTCTCAAAGGCAATTGCCATAATTAAAAAAAAAAAAAATAGCATGCGGCTTCCTTGTTTTATTTGTTCGTAGTTTCAGACGAAGTCGTGGGCTAGCTAGTAGGTAGTTTATAATAATGAATTAGCAAATTAAATACTCAATTGTAATAGTGTGTCCCTACAAAATAGAATTTTGTAATACTGACCGCATCTTCAAACTGTTCCTGCAGTCTCTTCTGTATTTCTTTGTTCTTCTTAGGTCGTGCTAGAAGATAGATCTTCTTCAGGTCCGGACATGTTCTGGAACGAAACATTACACATATTTAGTCAAAGTCAAAGTATTTATTTGCATTGAGCACAGTAGATACATTCATTAAGTTCTTATACGCATTTATATTGTTCAGTAATTTAATACAATTTACCTTTACTTCAATTACAATTAATACAATTTTGTTGCAATTTATTATACGTGATAGTTAGTAGAACTTTTTTATGTGATGAAGGTAGACAACCGAGCTGTCTGATGGAAAGCGGGAAGTGAGGCCCATGGACATAGTAACCAAATAATCGCCTACTCGCTGCCTACCCTGAGGACTTAGATAGATTGCCTCTATGACAGTAATTACACCGGCTATCTTACCCCCAAACCGGAACACAGTACTAACTATTTAGAGGCAGGTTAACGGGTAAGACGGTGGTAGCTATCCGGGCGGACCCTTCCTACCAGCTCAAGTACATTAATTATGTAAATTTTTTTTGCAATCCACCTATCATAGCCGTTAGCCGAGCAAACATAATGGCCGGTCAGCGAGTGACATTCGTAAGGCTATCGCTACGTGAACTGAATCCATTATGGCGGCGATTTACGAAGGCCGTTGAATAGTATTTGGACGATAAAGTCGCTCTTATTCATTAAAAATAGCTAATGTATGTTTAAGCCGTATGGTGACGCCAATAAGAATATATTTCGGCAATCCAGAGGAAGTGGGTTCGAATCCCGTGACAACCAGAGTCTTTAGCAGTTGATTTTTTCAATGGTAAGCACATCTGTTACGACATTGTGGGAAGAATACATTTGTCACCACCCCAACTCCTCCTGCGGGTGTCGCAAGAGTCGACTAAGGGATTGAAGTGTCACTGACCATTATTAGACAAAAGATTGATGATGGGCAGCAGCGTCATCACAGTGGACACATTACTGCGATCGCCAATCCGCTTGCCCAGCGCGGCGATTATGGGCATTTACCTCCTAACGCGTCTATACGCATAATTAATAGGAAAGGCCTACGTAGGTAGTTGTAGGCCAATCAGTGTATTAACATAGGCTGATGATGTGAATATACGTTTTTTTCCTTTCTACAATTAGTAAATGTCAAATTGACAGATGAAACCTTTTCAAAAAAATGTACTTAATTAAGATTGATCGTTAATTGGCCGCGTGGTAAGGGGTGGTTATGGGCACTACCTGTTAATGCTTCCATATGCATTAGAACCTAATAATCATCATCATCATGTCCGCCGAAAGACTTCCACTGCTGAATATAGGCCTTCCCCAAAGATTTCCACAATGACCGGTCCTGCGTCACCCGCATTCACCGGACTCCTGCGATCTTTACTTATGTCATCAGTCCACCTTGTGGGAGCCTACCCAAGCTATCGCTAATACCTAATAGGGGATACCCAGCAGGAGAGACCTATGTCCAATAGTGTGTGTATGTAATGGCTGATTAAATTAACAACTCGTAATAAGGTGAACACACATCTGCGTCGGTGGCAGTGAATGTGTTAAGTTGAATGGGAATTTATCATTTGAGCACTGTATTGTATAGTATAGTTTGTTATTTATCTATGACAACACCCACACAATCGGCAAAACAACAGTTATGTAGAAAGTACTTCTTGAATCTATGTCGAGAGCATAATCAATTCGACGTGTGAATTGAAAAAAATTGTAGTATAAAATGTACGCTAAATGTTGTGGTCATAGACAAGTTAGTATCAAGACTTGTTGTGCTGAGTCGAGAGAGCAGTGTAGATGACAAAATAAATATAATATAAACGGGTCAAAATTCTTTTCGTTGTCTTATTTTGTGTCCCTAAAAAACGTGACACAGTTGTGATTTTTGTATGAGATGATGTTTTGTTTCCAATTTTTGATGTATGGATTAAAATCTAGCGTGAAAAAGGAATACAAGTGCACCTGATTTTTTTTTATACTGAGTCGAGACAGCAACTAGAAGCCTGACAGAGTCGTATGAAACGAGACAACGAAAAGAATTTTGAACCAAACATCG